>CAUYQG010101253.1:0-34498 GCA_963574415.1 Tarsius wallacei | reverse complement strand
AAAATAGCATTGGAAAAAGAAAAATTAAATTCGCTTGCAGAAGATTTAGTTTTATATAGAGAAAAAAATGAGAATTAACTACTCAAAGCTTTTTTTTTTTTTTTTTTTTTTAGTTTGGGTGGCACAAAGTCGCCCCCAAAGCAGGGGTTCAGTGGCCGCGCCCCGCCACCCCCCCCGCAAACAGCAGTGCTCCGGCGAGCCTTCCGCCTCAGCCTTCCAAGTAGCTGGAACTACAGGCGCGCGCTACCACACCTGGCTGGTTTTTGATTTATTGTAGAGATGAGGTCTTGCTTGCCCAGGCGGGTCTCGAACCCGCGGGCTCAGGCAATCCACTCACCTCAGCCTCCCAAAGGCGCGGCATTATAGGCTGAGCCACCGAGCCCGGCTACTCAAAGCTTTTAAAATTAAAAAGCCAGTAAAGTGAAGGGAGGAATGATGAATATCAAATCAATAATTTTCTTGGGTATCCACTGTCAATAATTGTTCCATCCAATTAGGCTTTTTGGTAGTTACGTGTTGCCTTTGCTGAACTAAGTGAGAGCTATGCAGATCTCACCAGAACCTCGCTTCCAAGTGGTGTGCTACCATGAAAGCAAGTCTCAGACCAGATTATGCCAAAGTGACAAGCATTCATTAGAAAGCAGAACACAAAACAGTCACATAATATGCTCTATAGGTTTAATAAACTTCTAGCTCTGTTCTCTCAGGCAATTCAAACTGCACCTTCAGGCAGATGCAACAATATTCTGGTGACAAGATTTATCTGATTTTCTGGTCAGATCAATTTAGAGAATTCTCAACATTCTGTATCTATTACCTAAGAGGCCTCTAGGCTTAGGGCACCACTCTAAAAGGCATAGCCACAGGATTCACTAGGCACATATGTCCTGTGCACTTGGGCAATATTTCTCACAAATCCAACTATTTTTTTATAACAGCTTTATTTGGATGTAATTCACATATCGTAAAATTCACCATTTTAAAAGTGTACAATCTGGAATGGAGTGGTGGAGAGAGATTTACTAAAGGATATAAAAGTATAACTAGATAGGAAGAAAAAAATCCTAGTGTTCTATACCACTGTAAGATGACTATAGCTAATAATGTATCATATAGTTTCAATAGCTACAGATATTGAATGCTCCCAACACAAAGAAATGATAAATGTTTGAGATTATGGATGCTAGCTATTTCAATTTTATCACTATACTTCATATGTATCAAAAAGCCACCAGGTACAATTATTACTTGTCAAGTAAATAAATGAATAAATAATAAATAAATCCAGTGGTTTATTTTCACAGAATGGTGCAACCATCACCACTAATTTTAGAACATTTTTCTGTTTATGTTCACCTCCCCCACCAAAAACAATCTGAACCTATTAATAGTCACATCCTTATTCCACCTATCCCAGCCTTTGGTAATAAGTAATCTTTCTGCCTCCATATATTTGACTAGTCCAGAAATTTCATATAAATGGAATCATACAATATACGATCTTTTGTGAGTAGCTTATTTCAGTTAATATGATGTATTTAAAATTCACCCATGTTGTAGCATGTATCCATGCTTCATTCCTTTTTATTGCCAAATAATATCCTATTGTATATACTATGTACAATATATGCCATAAAGGTGGCATATACCACCTTTAGTTCATCAATTCATATGTACATGGGTTGTTTCTATTTTGGGAGATATTATGAACAATACTGCCAAGAACATTTGTGTACAAGTTTTTATGTGGACATATGGTTTCGTTTCTCTTGGGTATACACATAAAACTAGAATTGCTGGGTCTTATGATAACTCTATTTTTGACATTTGGAAAAATTATTAAACTATTTTTCGAAGTGGATGCACTATTTTACATTCCTACCAGCAATGCGTGAGAATTCTGATTTCTCCATATCCTCTCCAATACTTATTATTATCATCAGTCTTTTTTATTATAATCATTTAGTGGCATGAGGTAGCTAATCCAGATATCTGATTGCCATACATTTCACCAGTAATACAAACAAAAAGTCTTTTTTAATATCCATAATAATTATAAAACCCTATGGTGTTGATAAAGGATAAAGTATAACAAGTTTGGGGTAGCTAGTTCCAAAGTGCAAGCTATTGTTTAAACTTCAAATGCTAACTTACCTCATCCAAAGTATGTAGGACTGGTTAGAATACTTGAGATTTAACTCCATCCTCTAACACACACACATCTATACGACACTCTCTGCTGAAATATTTTAAAGTACACTACAGAAAATATATCAACCAGAAATAAATTGAAAAAGACTGGAAGAAAATGTAAGAAACTATTTTAAAATCTCAGCATGAAGAATACTTTCAAAGCTTTACACAAAGCCTAGAGAAAAGATTATTTATATGATAATGAACCCATTTTAAACTTCTACACCGAAAATTATGCAATAATTCAAGTTAAAATACAACATGTGTTATATATGTTATAGATTAAATGTTAAGGTTATAAACATACAAATCATTCTCTAAATTAGTGATAATGAAATACAAACACCCCAAAGGAAAAATGAGCTACAGAAGTGAAAATGCATTTTATAAAAGAAGAAATACAGATAGTCATTCAACATGTTAACCCAGTTTGTCCTCAATAATGAACGAAGACATGCAAATTAAATAAACAATAAGAAAATGTTCTGCTGTGAGGTAGATCAATATTAGCATGAATTAGGGCTCATCTCATTGTAGGTAATAGAAAAAAGAAAAATTCCTAGTGAAAATACAGAGATGTTTGATGGAGTCTACACTCAGGCACATAGTTGACCATATGAGAAGAACTAAAACAAGGACAGAAACATCAAAATTGTATTTCTCTGTGTGCATCTACAATCTACTTCAATCTTTTAAACTGTTTTCTCTATTTCTGTAGTCTACCTGGTGGCAAACATAGATGCCTAGAGTTCTTAAGTTTCATATTTCATAATCCTGATGCCCAAGGAGAGACAGTCACTCTCTTTTTTTCTCTTCATTACAATTACTAAATCTCATGGATTTATCCTCACTTGGTAGAGTGTCCAAAGCCCTAAACTGAGTGAAGTAATACATTATGATCAAGGGGAAAGGACACATTCTTTCAAAAATATTTATTCATTCTTTTTACACTTATTTATTGGACATCTATTATATGCCAGGCACTGTTCTAGGCATTAAGTATAGAGCAATATATATGAACTTAAAGCCCTGACGTGAATGAGATATTTTATAGAAGAAAGGAAAGCTACAATTTATAGATAAATAGCCTATTACAATTCTGTTCATGTTAAGAACAGTGAAGACATTAAATCTGAGCAAAGTGAAAGAGCATTTGAGAGGCTCAATTCAGGAAAAGTCTCTCTGAGAAGGTGACATATGAACTGAGCATTAAGTAAAAAGAGGTAAGACACTGGGAAATCTGGTTGTAATGCTCCAGGAAGAGAGTAAAATAAATGCAAAGGCCCTGAGACAGGATAAGAGAGAGAGAGAGTCGTAAGAATTGAGGCAAAGAAATAGAGAGAGCTCACTCTTGCAGGGTCGCATAAGCCATGGGAACATATAAACTCATAGTGAAATTTTGTGAATGTTGTGTGGAAAGTTAGTGTCCCAAGGAAGGAGGATTGTACAATTAAAAAAAAAAAAAGTTATCCACTTTACTAATATTGGAGAGTCAATAAGGAAACTGACATTCTCATAAAACCAGGTAGAAATCTGTTTGGGTGCATTTTCTACAGTTCAAAAATATTTACCAAAATAAAAAATGTGTATTCCTTTTGATGTGCCAATCTATTTTCTGGAAATATAGTCTAGAATTTCAAGTATAGAAGTTGAAAAGATGTACACACAATGATAGTCTCACTTATATGATTATATACTGTATATAATATGAATTATAATTATATAAAATTATATAATTATATAAGTGAGACTATCATTGTGTATACATCTTTTCAACTTCAACTTCTATAAAATTATATAATTATAACTGTTACTTGTAATTAAGAAGAATTGGGGAAGACCAAATAGCCATCAAATTAAGACTGATTAAAAAGGTTAGACTCCAGTCAAATTAATGTTGTGAACTATTTTAGTTGTGAATGATTTAAGTCAGCAGTCCTCAATCTTTTTGGCATCAGGGACTGGTGGAAGACAATTTTTCCATGGACCAGGGGGTTGGAGGGAGGATGATTTGGAGATGATTCAGGTACATTACATTTATTGTGCATTTTATTTCTACTATTATTTCGTTGTAATATATAATGAAATAATTATACAACTCATCATAATGCAGAATCGGTGGGAGCCCTGAGCTTGTTTTCCTTCAACTAGATGATCCTATCTGGGGGTGATGGGAGACAGTGACACCTGAAATGTGTTGCTTATGTCCAGTATACTTGGTAATTTTGTTTTGGTTGCTGTCACTGCAGAAAACTCTGCTTCACAAAAATAGGATGTTGGACATGGAAGCAGGCTTTTCAGTACTGATCTGACTAGAGGTGGAACTAAGGCAATATGCGAGCACTGGGGAGTAGCTATAAATACAGATGAAACTTGACCTGTCACCCACCTCCTGCTGTGCAGTCCAGTTCCTAACGGGTCCATAGCCCTGGGTTGGGGACTCCTTAAGTGATAATTTAGCATCAAAGAGGAAGCATAGTTCAGTTATTGCAATTACAAACAGAGAAACAACCAGTTCCAACATTTACTAACTGTGTAACCTAAAACTCTCTATGTCTCTTTTCTCATCTGTAAAAAAGGAGGTGATAATAGTATCTACTTCAAGGAGTTGTTTGAGGACTAAATGAGTTAGTAAACATAAAGCATTTAGAACCCCCAGCATATAACAAACACTAGAAAAAGTAACCAGAGGAAAAGGCAAGCAGAATAATGTAGAGTGGGTGTGTAAGCCCTAAAATGAGTGAAGTAACACATTGTGATCAAACAGAAAAGTCACATTCATTTGAAAATATTCATTCTTTCTTTTAATACATATTTATTGAACATCTATTATGTGTCAAGCACTGTTTTAGGCACTACGTATAACATGGTACATGAGAATGGTAAAGCCCTGATGTCAATAACTTTATAGACGAAAGGAGAGCCACAGTGTAAGCCTTAGGCAGGTAATGCTGCTCCTCCAACTACCTATTTCCTTCAATGAAATCTAAAGGGACCGAAGAGTCTCCTGGGAAAATGACAAAGGAAGCCTCATAATATTTTCTTAAGATTTCTTCTTAAAATTGTACAGGCTCAGCTGGGATCTGATGGGAGAAAATACCATAGGAGCCCCTGGGAGGAATCACTCCCCAAAAGAGAATGGATCTCACATTGGCGACCCAGATTCAAAGACAAGGCCACGACTTGGGCAATCTGGAGCCTGGAACTGTGGGGCGTACAACTACAGAGCAAAAAGTTGTGAATTCATGGATTTTCAGAACTGGCAACATCCAGGATGTTTTACTAGTTTTTACTGAAGGGGTCTCATGGATGAAAATGAGCCTGGAAGGACCACATAGAATCACAAAGGTATGGTAAATCAAGAGACCAGCACCAGAAGGCAACAAGCAAGATTACAGGGACAGCAGGCAGCAAGACTTATGCCAGGCTCTGTAGTAACAGGGCACTACTGCAACTTCCCAGTGGCACTGTCAACATTGATATTTTAGCAACAGAATTAAGGGCTTCCTGGAGACAGAAAGGAAGGAAGAGAGGTTTACTGAGATCACACTGAGGTCATTCGCTTGGAGAGGTGCTCTACAGTCAAGAGGCACCAGGCCTGCAAAGAGGAAGCCAGCTTCAGGCATAATTATCTGGAGTGCAAATCCAAGGGAAAAAACTGGACTTTCCTTTTATCTAAGTCATTGCATCATAAGTACAAGTGGAAATAAGCTTTATATATACCTATATAAATGCACAGAGAGATATCTGGTTAGCCTGACCTATCACTGGGTAAGGAAGCTGAGGTGATTTGGACTTTTTCCTTTGGTTTTTTAAACATGATTGGTTTGGGTTTTGTATATTTTTATAACAAATATGTAGCACTTTTCTAAAAATTATAGATTTTTTAAAGAAATTCTTCATTATCCTCATGAGATGACCCACTATTCCAACTATTTCAGTTGAATGCCAGCATTGAAACAAAAGTTCCTTGCTAAGTGACAGAAACTTTCAAAACACTTTCTTGATATTACATACCACTATATCAGAAGAAATTTTCATCCTTATTTATAAACAGAAGCACAGAGAGACTAACTTATCTGAGCACTCACAGTTGGTAATGTATGGAGTTGCAGTTTAAAATCAGATCTTTCTAGCTTTAAACATTTGTTCTGTCCCTAATACATTACACCATTTTCCTGTATTAACTTATATCACTTGCAATTGTGTACCATCATTTTTCTAAGTACCTCTTCCTGCCCACTCTAAAAGCAGTAACCATATCTCAACTTACTTGCTAACATCTAAGTGGGTAATGAGCTCCCACATATTGTATACAATTAGCTAGATTAGTAGTCTTTTATGGTTTATTGCTTCTCCCAGCATCAATGCAATGAATCACTGGTCCAAGAAGCAAGAACTGACAACTTTGATGGGTACATAAATCACCACGAAGTAGAAAACTGGAGGCTAACACTAGTCTAACCAATTATCAGTCCAGATGCTGCTGCCTTCCGAGTATTATTGCCAAAATATATTGACCTTGAGGCTATACCTGGTGGCTTATGCCTGTAATCCCAGTCCTTTGGGAGGCCGAGGTGAGAGGATTGCTTGAAACCAGAAGTTTGAGAACAAAATATATTGACCATATGACTAGTCTTTCTAATTTTCTGTTTCTTTGTCTACTAACTGTTAAGCAATAAGCTGCTTCTACACAGAAGAAAAAGTCTTGCTTCTTCAGGCTCAACTGTTCAACAATTCAAAAAAAGAATCTTTGTCTATGTGGAGGGTAGCCTTGAATCAGTTCTCAGATTCAGAAATCAGGTTGGGCACGGTGATTCACGCCTGTAATCCCAGCACTTTTGAGAGGCCAAAGTGGGAGCATCACTTGAAGCCAGGAGTTTGAGACCAGCCTGGGCTACCAAGCATGACTCCACCTTTACATCAACCATAATAAGATTCAGCTAGCAATACATAGGCTATGCCAATCAGAATAATAACCTGCCAAAGTATGGCTAGATTGACAGGGTTGTTTTTTATCTCCTCCAGATTTTAAGCAACATCCCCTGTAATTTCTTTGGATCTCTGAAAAGTTCAAATGTGCCTAAGAGCGATCTCAGCTTTGCAGACTCAACAATAGAATTTAAATGAAAGAAGAAAACAATCTGGAGTGGAAATTTGTGGGTAAGCAGAAATGTCCAGCTGAGATATGGGAGAATGAAAATAATTTCCTAGTATGTATCTGTCATCCTCATCACAGGTGATTAGACCAGAAATGTGCCCCTGACTCAAAGGCTTTCATGCAGGTCCAAAAAATAACAAATCAAAACAAAAAACTCAGTAGCAACTGCAAACTCATGCTATATACAGTTCTATGAATTCTAAAAATAACTGGATGAAACAGGCATAGACAATAACTTAGCTATGTCTCCTTCATTCTGTCTTTATATAATTGATTTTTTTTTCAACACAATTGATACTATACTCTTTCTTTTTGGCGTTCCAGTCGTGGTTCCCATTCATCTGGGATTTATTCAACTACAGGTTCAATAAATAATTATTAAGCAGTTTTTATATGCAAGGCATTGGACTAGAAACTAAGAGGGATACAAAGGTGAAGACACAGTTTCTGTTCTATGATAATTTATAGCTTAATAGCTGTCTGACACTTATTCAAGTGTTTACTCAACAAGCACGAAATTACCAAGTGTCCGATAAATGATTTGAGGTTGGACGCTGTTATATGAACACATGAGCTCCAGGCCCTAGATTATTTATATCCCATTAAGAGGACAGATCTGTAAACAAATATGAGCAGTGAAATGTGGAATATGTATAATAAATTCATCACATTAGAGAAAGAGAGGGGTAGTCAATCCTATCTGAAGGATCAGAAAAAAATCTTCGTAGTAAGAGTGATGTTTGAACTATCAGTAGAGTCTATTGGACAAGATAATGTGAGGCAGAACTATTCCCACCAAGAAAACCAACATAGGCACATCATGGTTTTCTCAGGAAATGCAAGTGATCTGAAATGGCTTAAAGTTTCAAAGGGAGCCGGGCTCAGTGGCTCAACCTGTAATCCCGCGCCTTGGTAGGCTGAGGTGAGTGGATTGCCTGAGCCCGCAGGTTCGAGACCCACCTAGACAACTTGGCGCGACCTCATCTCTACAATAAATCAAAAATTAGCCGGGCGTGGTAGCGCGCATCTGTAGTTCCAGCTACTTGGAAGGCTGAGGCAGAAGGATCGCCGGAGCCCAGCAGGTCGAGGCTGCGGTGGCCAGGAGTGGCCACTGCACTCCAGTCTGGGCGACAGAGTGAGACTCCAACTAAAAAAAAAAAAAAAAAAAGTTTCGAAGGGAATTTAGAGGAAACAGTGGAGAGAGGTAAGATGAAAAGAAAGAGAAGAGCCTGAAAAGTTAGATCAGGTTTTAGAAATCCTGATGACTTATTACATAAGCAATTAGAGGATTTTAAACAAGAAAATAATAGCATGGTGCCATTTACCCCTTTTGAGTACTTCTGCCAGTCTAATGTGCAGGATTCATGACAAGGAGGAGGAAGTTAGTCAAAGCAAGATGTGAGGATGGAAGAGTTAGGAAACGTGCTCATGTCAGCAGGATGGTTGGCCATGTTTTAAAAATTGATGTGGAAGTAAAAGAAACAAGAGTTCAGAGCTTGAGATCCAACTGACAGAAATTTTACTGTGGTATTGAAGGCACAGAGAAAATGGTGGGAAGGACTTACTCCCTTGCAGGGAAGCAAGCTGGAATTTTCAGGAGTGGCCATGTGTGGTTAGAAGAAACTCTGAGGCAATTCTGATGATGCCCCCTATTGAGAATAGCTGGTTTAAACCATGCCTTCAAAATGAAAATGATACAAGCAGACCATAATTGCATACTTTAAAATCACAGTATGTCACATGTGTGCTGAGAATTGGTCATCAGTCACCAACATCATCATCACCTTGTATTAAACTAATTCACCCATTATTGCCTGCATTGAAATAAAGTACCTTTAAAATTTCGTGGATTTTTTTTTCTAATTTTATAGTTATAGCCATTAATGAGGTGTGTTCTCTGAAAAGACTTGATGTAATCAGACATGACAACATTTAGCTAAATATAATCAAATGAGCACTTAGATATTTCAATTGTGTTACAAGTATTTAGGAAATTACTTAGACAATCCAGGAAAACTTTATAGCAAGACAAGTGTAGAAAATGACATGATTTATGGATAGTGTCTTAACAAATAAATTTGCTCATTTTTTACTTGTGCACATCAAAATAAGTTCTGATAGTTCCTTTTTCTGTAGAAAGCCTTGTTTCCCCTTCACTTTCTCATTCTTGATACTTTTTTTAACAATTGGATTTTGGTTTTGCTAAAATGTAGTTTTGCACTTTGCAGCACAAAATTAAAATTGGGGGAACAAGTATCAGAGTCTGGAAGATTAGTGTATAGGAGCCTTTTGCTTCCTCAAGAGTCCAGGCTACCAATCAACTCTTCTTACCTTAGATTTTGCCCAAGTGAAACCATGGTGTGCTGCCTCACTTTACCACTTCACCATGTTATTAATTTTTCTCTGAGACAAAATCCTCTTTAGGTAAATGATATGCTAATTTATTTTCCTATTTAGATATGTTATATGATATCACATAGGTAAATCCTTTTATCTTTTTTGCATTGTCATCCCAGAATAAGCAAATCATCTGTCAGTATTTAGGAAGTACTGTGTTCACTTCTAAAAGTAGCTTTGCTCTGCCTGGAGACAATGTAAGTTAATCCAAAATTATTTATTTGTTTCTTATTTCTTCAATAATAAAACTTTGTAAAATATTGTATAAACAAATATTAAATAATTATGTTTTATTAAATGTTATTGGCAAAGTCAGTCATTTAAAAGTTCTTACAATGTATAAAAGCTAATATTTTATGGGTATAAACATACTCAAATCAATAGGCATCCTGGTTAATTGTTCTAATCTGTCCACCAAGAGGCAAACCTTTATTAAATACCTCTTATGTGCAAAGGACAACGTTATATTTTGTAATAGTGATAAAACAAATTGGTACTTTTAAACTTAGTTGGGGAGAAGGACATATTAAATAATTTTAAGTCAGAATTAAATAAAAGAAATGTGATCTGGGAACTCCAAGGAAGCAACAATTAATTCCAGTTGCAGGAATCTAATAAAAAAAAATGGGTTGTTGAGAGAAGTAAACGTTGACAACTAACCAAAGATAAACCCAAACCCAAATGAGGAAAGCTTTCTCAGGTTGTAGGAAAGTATCAGCAAAGGTGGAAAGTGGGAGAAACATAAGGAATGTGGGGGTAGCAAGTACTCCACTTTGGCTATACTGTCCATGTCAGAGATGAGACTGGGAAGAAATATCAGGGCATGATGAGGAGGTGCACTGAACACTATATTGGGGTGCTGGGATTTCATTCCATAAGACACATTGAAACATCAGAAGTTTCTGCAAAAGAAAAATCACACAATTCAACCTCTGTTTATGAAACTAACTATACAACATGTGAAGAATGAACAAGAAAAGTTAGTTTTAGAATAATTCATATTCTATTTTATTAGTCTGAAAAAAAAATGACTATTTCCTGAGTCAGAATGGCAGCAGAAGAAATGGAAAAAAGGTGACAGACACTTTGGAGAGTGGAATAAACCAGTCTCTGTGACTGGCAAGGTGATTTTTTAAAAAGAGCTGAAACCATTTATAAAGTTTATAAAATATGGTAAATCAAAGGGTTATAATGATGGAGAAGTAAAAGTATACTTGCCACAGAGTATTGGTTTATTTTATTTTGGAAGTCAACTCTCCTCCACAAAGTCCAGGCAGCCCTCACTCAGTAACAATTGATGAGAGCACACACGCTTGAATTCATTTGTCATTTCTCCTGTAAACTCTATATACTCTATATTTATCAAAGAGATGTAAATGATTTTTAAAAAGTGACATAAAGTTACTGGAAAGGCACAGATATCTTTTAATATCAAATATGGTTCATTTCCATGAATAAAGCTTGCTATAGATCCCTGTTAAGAGGAAAAACTAGAACAGCAACAGCAGAGCTTAACATCCCTTTGGGAGAATATTAAACAAAATGAGGACTTTGAGAGAGCAAGTGGTTGGCATTAGAAATAATCTGCCATAATATTCTCCTCCCCCCAAGAACCCCAGACATTAGGATTAAACCCCAAGTTTTCAAAGTCTCATTATCACACAAGGGCTTAAGATCTACAGCTAGAAAACCACATGTAATATGACAACAAAGTTATATTGTGTTGAGGAAAATTAAGGTTTTCTAAATATATATTAATACTACCCTTTTCCCTATTACCTTTTCTTCACTCTTTTTTATTAAAGAAAAATCTCAAAGATAATGCACAGCTTTACTTCTTACATGTGTATTACTTTTAAAAATGTGATCTGATTAAAATTTATAAATCAATCTTTTAAATAGTTGATAGAAATTACCTATTTAAATGACTTTCTGAGATAAATGCTTTGAAAAGTAAAAAATCCTGTGTGTTTGTTTTATTAAGTCTAAATTTTCACCACCTGGTTTAGCTATTTTGCAAATGGGCATTGACAATCACTAGATGTCTTTACAGTGGAGCATGTCTACATTTTATTTCAAGGTCCTGCTTTTCTAATTATAGAATTATAATGCTCCAAATAACATCACAGATCATCTAGACCAGGGACCCAACATTTCTATAGGAACTAAGAGCCTGAGAAGTGTCATAAATGTCAATGGTCACAGAACTAGTGTCAGAAACAGAATGAAACCCCAGGGATCTCACACTGCACTTTGCTTAAGTGTTCCTTAGGACATAAGATATCATGTAAGTGGCTTTCCAATGACAAGGTGATTAGAGTGAAACAAAAAAGCTGAAACCATTACAAGACTAAGTTAAAAATCAATCATCTTTTAGGTATTATATTTCAAATACGTCTCAAAAAATTTTTAAATTTACTAATTTAAATTACCAATTAAGAGAAAGTTCACTAATAACTTAATATTGATTATACCTTCTTTTCCCAATATCAACAAAGAGTCTTTAGATGAAACCACTGGCATAAAAATCAATTGGAATCAACTTTCTAATATCTTTGCTTCCATAATTAATTTGAAAGTTGAGATACCAAGATAAGTTAGATGATAAGCTATGTGTCCAAAATAATAGGCAAATAGATGGATTTAGTAAACAAAGTTATGATTCTGGCATGGTTTTCAAGTGTTCTTTAGTCTCACTCACTTGTTCTCATTCTAGCTCTCTCTCTCCTCTTCTTTTCTTAGAGTTAGAGGAAAAAACTTATTGGAGACATTAAAGAAGAATAATTGAGTTACTTTCAAATACCTAGAAAACCACAGATAATGTGCTGCTGTCTTTATAGGAGTACATTTAGATAGCAGAGGTTTGAAGGAATGCTGACAGAATTATACACATTAAGATAATGCATCAATTTCTCAGCCAACTCATCTTTGACAAAGCCTCCACCAACAACTACTGGGGAGAGGAGAACCTATTCAGTGAATGGTGCTGGGAAAACTGGCTGACCACATGCAGAAGACTGAAACATGACACCCACCTATAACCATTCACAAAGATAAACTCTAAATGGATCAAAGATCTAAACATAAAACCTCAAACTATAAATAAGAATCTTAGAAAACGCAGGTGACATTCTTACAGAAATCAGAGTAGGCAACCAATTCCCGATCAAAACCCCAGGTGTTCCAACCATAAGAGATAAGATAGACAAGTGGGACCTCATTAAACTGAAAGGCTTCTTCAGAGCAAAATAAACCATCAAGAGAGCGGGGAGATGCCCCACAGAATGGGAAAAAATATTTGCCAACTATATATCTGGCAAAGACCTAACATCCAGGATCTACAAGGAACTCAAATGTGCCAAAAGGAAAAACAAAACAAAACAAAAAACCCAGTCCCATTAAAAAGCGGGTAAAAGACATGAATAGACACTTCTCAAAAGAAGAGATATGGGCCAACAGACACATGAAAAAGTGCTCAGCCTCACTAATCATCAGAGAAATGCAAATCAAACCACCTTGAGATACCACCTAACCCCAGTAAGAATGGCCATCATAGCCGGGCTCAGTGGCTCAGCCTGTAGTCCCGCGCCTTGGGAGGCTGAGGTGAGTGGATTGCCTGAGCCCGCGGGTTTGAGACCTGCCTGGGCAACTTGGTGAGATCTCATCTCTACAATAAATCAAAAAACTAGCCGGGTGTGGTAGCGGCGCCTGTAGTTCTAACTACTTGGAAGGCTGAGGCAGAAGGATCGCCGGAGCCCAGCAGGTCGAGGCTGTGGTGGCCGGGAGCGGCCACTGCACTCCAGTCTGGGCAACAGAGTGACACTCCAACTCAAAAAAAAAAAGGAGCCCGCGGGTTTGAGACCCGCCTGGGCAAGCCAGACCTCATCTCTACAATAAATCAAAAAATCAGCCGGGCGTGGTAGCGCGCGCCTGTATTTCCAGCTACTTGGAAGGCGGAGGCTCAAGGATCGCCGGAGCCCAGCAGGTCGAGGCTGCAGTGGCCGGGAGCGGCCACTGCACTCCAGTCTGGGCGACAGAGTGAGACTCCAACTCAAAAAAAAAAAAAAAAGAATGGCCATCATTAACAAAACAAAAAACAACAGATGCTGGCAAGGATGTAGAGAAAAGGGAAAGCTTCTACACTGCTGGTGGGGATGCAAACTAGTTCAACCTGTATGGAACACCATGTGGCAATTTCTAAAAGAACTAGAAATTGACCTTCCATATGACCCAGCAATACACCTACTGGGAATACACCCAGAGGAACTCAAATCATTCTACAAAAAAGATATCTGCACATGCATGTTTACTGCTGCACAATTCACAATAGAAAAACATGGAACCAACCATGCTGCCCATCGAGACTAAACTGGATTAAAAAAATGTGGTACATATATACAATGGAATATTATGCCGCCACAAAGAAGGACAAATACGGCCTTCACAGCAACTTGGACAGATTTAGAATCTACAATACTCAGTGATTTATCACAGAAACAAAGAACAGAGTTCCTTATGTTCTCACTCATAAGAGGACCCCGAATATTTACCATAATTCTATAAGAAAGGGATTGGCAGTAGCAGGATACTCCCTAGTAGAACTGGGGTCACAATATCAGTAAGGGTACCTGACCTCAAACCAGGCAAAGTGAGATCCAAAGGGAGGCCTAAACTTTATCTGCATATCTACTTGTATTGTATACCTAATCCTGAATTGTACCCCACATCTTTAAAATAAAATATATATTAAATAAATAGTCGCTAAACGGTAAAAAAAAGTTAATGAAATAAAATTTTTAAAATGCTAAAAAAAATGATGCAATAAACTTGCATGTGCAGGTATCTTTTTCGTAGAATGATTTGAGTTCCTCCGGGTATATTTTCAGAAGGGGGATTTCTAGGTCATATGTAAGATTGATTTTTAGATCTTTTAGGAATCGCCACACTGTTTTCCACAGAGGTTGTACTAATGTACGCTCTCAACACCAGTGTAGAAGTGGGCAAAAGACATGAATAGTGTCTTGAGAAGTGTCTATTAATGTATTTTGCCCACTTTTCTCCACATCCTCGCCAGCATATGTTGTTTTTTGAGTTATTAATGATGGCTATTCTTACTGGGGTTAGTTGATACCTCAATGTGGTTTTGATTTGCATTTCTTTGATGATTAGAGAGGCTGAACATTTTTTCGTGTATCTGTTGGCTGCTCGTATGTCTTCTTTTGAGAAGTGTCTATTCATATCTTTTGCCCACTTTTTAATGGGTTGTTTGTTTTTTACCTCGTGGCACAGTTGAGTTCCTTGCAGATCCTGGATATTAGGCCTTTGTCAGATGTATAGTTGGCACATAATTTTTTTCCCCATTCTGTGGGCTATCTCCCTGCTATCTTGATGGTTTCTCTTGCTTTGCAGAAACTTTTCAGTTTGATGAGGTCCCACTTGTCTGTCTACCTTATCTCTTATATAAGAACATGGAACCAACCACGCTGCCCATTGAAAGTAGACTGGATTTTAAAAATGTTGTCTGTATACATGATGGAGTATTATGTAGCCACAAAGAAGGACAAAATTATGGATTTCTCAGCAATTTGGATGGCTTTTGAGTCTATAATACTCAATTATTTATCACAGAAACAAAGAACCTAGTACCATGTATTCTCACTCATAAGCGGACCCTGAGCATTAATCATAATACTATAAGAAAGGGATTAGCAGTAGTGGGACACTGCTGGAGGAGGTTGGTGGGGAGCACAGAACATTAGTAAAGATACCTGATCTCAAACCATACAAAGTAGGGACCAAAGAAAGGCCCAAACTTTACCTGTACAATGACCACTTATCTACTTAATCCTGAATTGTAACCAGCATCTTTAAAATATAAATAAAAAAGTTTTTAAAGATGATGGAATAACAACCATCTGTAGGCAGTGAAAAACAATTACATTTCTCAACATGATTATAAAACCACTATTATGCTAACTGAGGCTGAGCAGTGTGTTGGTTTCAACCAGCTATGGAAATTATAATCATATCTTTGGTTCATTACACTCTCTGACATTTGAGATCATTCTTAATAAAATTAATGTGTCACTTGTTACTTATTTTACATATATATAGACAGAAAGCAAGAGAGAGAGAGAGCGCACAGCTAATGAGCAAGGTAAAATATATTGACTTTTACAAACTCACGTCACAATTGATATAGCTCAGAATAATGTGCTGACATTTTCAATATCTAAGTAATTATGTTGTTTACATGGAATTCTGAAGAACAAGTTGTTGTGAAGATTCCAGAATTAAGTATTACGGAAAAGTCAGTAAGTTATATAGTGACTTTCCCATTATTAAGAAAATAGCAGACAGAAATGGCAGGGCCTGAGGTTAATTCTCAGCTCCATTGGTGAATTTGAATGTCACATAGTCAATTCAATTAATTTTTCTCTACTTTTCATTTGCCCAGTCCATCACCTTTCTCCAGCATTTAGCTTTCATCTCATTCTTCCTGCTGATTTCTAGTTAAATAGTCCTCTCATTACTTAATTTCCCACAGCTTCATTAGGTAACTCAGCATTGGATAAAGATAAGAATCAATACTTGGAAATTAAACATCAAATTGTTAAAGTTTATGCCACTCCTCTGAATTGCTCTACTCAAAGCTTTTACCAGTAGGGAAGACACAAAAGAATTCTATAATTCACATCCTCAGAGAAATATATACTCTGTGGTACAGTAGTGTTGATATCCTCCATTTGAATCATGTCTACCAGCTTTGTAATTTCTTTTTAGTTGCCAACACATTGATATTTGATAGAAAAAATTCCCACCCTTCAAGTCTACAATAAATAATTTATGGAAGAGTGACAGAATATAGCTAGTGGTTATAAGCATGTGCTTAGGGATTGCACATATATGGAATAGGAACTCAACTTTGCCACTTACTAGATGCATGACTTAGACCAGATTACTTAAACTCCCCTAAACCTCAATTTTCTCACCTGTAAAGTGGGACATCACCTATTTTATAGAAATGCAAGGATTCAGTGAATTAGCCTACATTAAATGCTTTATACATGTATCCAACAGAGTTAGATTTTGACATTAAGAGAAATATATGCAAATATCCAATGCTTTTATGTTTTTTGGCTTAATTAAAACAGCTTATATTTTCATTTATTTGCAGTCTAATAAATAGAATTTTTCCCAGGGACTATCAATGATATTTTGTTTCTTCAAGGTTTCAGGAAGTCAACTGACAATTACTTTACAAAGTTTGGAGCATTATTCTTCATAGAAGAAACCTGACAAAATACCTTACAATTTGAAAAAGAATTTCTGGTAGCTTATGTTCCTGGCTGGAGAGGCATTTACATGATTGTTATCATAAATTTGCAAATACAAAGGTATTGTGTGTCAGGCAGTGGAATATCATCACTGGGACAAGGCATCATTTAAATACATCTTATTGTACTACGGGCAATAAATACTTGTCCTCCTTCAGCCTGTATTGTCATTTACTGCACTGTTTTCTCACATGTCCAACATATAAGAGCTGTTTTAAATGTCAATCCATTAATTTTAATCGGTCAAATACAAGTATGCACTAGGATGTTCTTTCATTCTAAAATTTATTATTGTAGTAGGCTACCTCCTATCTGTCAAATCCCACTAGATCCACATGGCTGATTGTGTGTCTTGGTGGGGTTGGGTCTATGGGGTGGAATCTCTAGAAACTAAGTATGCATTTTTCAAATCCACAATATTTTTTCTACACCCCCTCCACATTGAATTATTCAGCCTGGGATAACATACAGTTTTATAATGGTCACCTTGTTAATATAGCTCCCTAAATTGACTTTAAATTTTTCCAAAGAACAGGTACCTTCTGCTATGCTGCTTGTGTGCTACACAGTAACATAGTCATAAGAAACTGGGTTAAGATTAACAGCTACAAAGTGTTTTTCTTGGGACAAGCACTGTGCTGGGCACTGGACAGAATTTATTTCATTTACTTGCCCAACAGTCCTGAAAATTTAGTTTTTAAATCAATTCTGTATTACTGATTAGGATATTAGACTCCAAAAGTTGAAACAAGTTACCCAAAATAACATCCCAAAAAGGGATAAAAATGAGATTTAAAGACTTCTGTCTGCCTCCTAATTCCATTTTCTTACTGCTATACTCTGTTGCCTCAAATTCTCATTAATCTCTAAATGCAACTTGCTCATGGGAATAAAAGTATTTAGAAAGGTGCAGTCAGTAGTTTAGCCTTGATTCCATTTTTTAAATAGGAATGGGAGGGGAGGGAATAACGGAAACAAGCTATTAAAATCCCCTTGCAAAGATAGCTTATTAACAACTTCAACTCTAGCAAACTATACCCAAGAAAAAAAAAATCAGAGTTGTTAAATGTTTGTGAATTAAAATACTCATTTTTAGCACTGTATTGAAAGGCAACTTTTTGAAATAAACTTTGGAGAATAAGAGTTAAGTAAATATATTTTACCCATATAATAGAAATAGAATACTACACAGACATGGAAGATTATGTTTTCAAAGACTAATGATAGCAACATATTTATGATTCAATATCAAAAGACTAGTACCTGAGATACATTGTATGGAATATATCATTATCGTCTATATTATGTTAATACATTATATACTGAATTATATATTATATATGTATATATAAATATACACACAAAAATAGACTATAAATGTGATATTATAAATGAGAGAGAAATGAACTCTTTTACTCATACTTCTATGGAATAGTAGGTGCTTTTTTGTATTATATCCTTTTGTAATTACAGAGAGCTTAATTAATGCAACAAGCAACGTTTTAACTCATTCACATGTATTAACTTATGTAGCCTCCACAACAAATATAAATAGTAGAGGCTATTATTATCCCCACTTTACAAATGAGGAAATGAAGGAACAGAGAGATAGAGATTAAGTAACTTTCCAAGACTTCAGGGAAATTAAGTGGTAGAGCAAATTTAGCCCCACACCCATATTCTTCAAGCATAAACAAAACTGACTCTAATAAGCAACTGTAACTATCATAAAACTGAATGAAATCCCTTTGAGAAAACTGTATTTCTTCTCTAAAGTAAACTCAAATAGGGCATGTTTGGCCTGTTACACCACAAATAACATACCTAAAGGAACATAATTTTCACCTTCTCTTGTGGGGTCCTGTCTTGCACATTGCTTCTAGACTAGCCGTCTCCACATACCAGGCCTGTTTTAGAATCCTTATGGCCCTAAATGCTTAAAAATGCAGGGCAGACCAAAATATTGGTGGAACATCACAAGTAAGACATTTCTCTGAAAAGACGTACCTGGGCAACTATTACAATAAGACGTCAAAGTCACAGTTGAGAAATGCTCCTAGGACACATTTTATGGGAACTTTGGGGCTAAGACAAACCTAAATATACTCTAAACAAAGCACTAGTGGGTGACTACAGTCTTGAACCATTGTGTCTCAGGAAACTGCAGAGGCAGAAGAATAGAATATTACAGTCATGCAACATTACCCTCAGTTTGCCTGTCATTTGCCTTATTTATAGCATAATAGTCAGTCTAATACCCCTAGTTTATTGTAAATTATAAGTTATCAGTTGACAACATCATTTGAAAGACTATTCACCTAGTAACTTCAAATTTTTTGTGCTAAAGAAAGGTAAAGTGTGTCTAAGAAGTGAACCGATGAACCAATGTCGACTAAGGTAGTGCCCCCAGTTGTGTTTGAACACTTTGATTCTCTTTCACTGCTGATCATTAGAACAGCACAGCTATCTACTTCAAACTCGGCCAATTCCAGCTAGACCAGTCAGATGTTCCATCCTGGAATCTGACTCTGCTTTCACAGGTGTTCAGTTAATAAAAAAGTATAACTGAAACTGTAACATGTAAACTTGCAAAGGATATGCTACCAGTGGATGGAGAAATGAGAAGAAAAAAATTCAAAGTAAGAAAACTAAAGAAGGTGTAGAGAAGATCACATGAAAAGGAGAGGGAGAAGTTTAAAAGTACATAAGTTTTCAACTGCAATACATTTGCTGCCACAACCTTTCATGGATTATGAAATCATATCACCCCACTTATTCCAGAAGAGAAGGAAGACCAGAGACAGTACTGAACTTGATACTACAACTCCTAGAAATACAGTCTAACAACAGTGTTGTGAATTGAATGTATGTGATCCCCCCAAAATACATACATTGAAATTCTAATCCCCAATGTGATGGTATTAGGAGGTGGAGCCTTTGGGAGGTGATTAGGTCACAAGGTTAGAGCCCTCATGAATGGGATTAGTGCCCTTATAAAAGAACCCCAGAGCGCTCTCTCACCCTTTTTCTGCCATGTGAGAATACTGCAAAATGTTGACAATCTGTAATCTGAAGAAAGCCCTCATCAGAACCTGACCATGTGGCATCCTAATCATGGACTTCCAGTCTGCAGAACTGTAAGAAATAAATGTTTGAGGTTACCAAGCTCCCGATCTATGGTATTTTGTTAGTGCAGCCAGAACTGACCAAGACAAGTAGTTATAATATTTCTTTGTATGATGTTATACCTTTTACAAAAAGCCCATAAACAGTGAAGTACAAGTATATATTTTAAAACAAGCTCTCCGAGAAAAAGCTGAATGTGTGTACATAATTTATTATACATTTTACTGATATGTGGAATATGTAGCTTGGCACACAATCTACAAATAATAACATACTAATAGTTATTTTTATTGTAAATTCCAAACAGCCAGTTGATTCCCACTTATCCTTAAGTGTAGATAAGAAAACAATAAATCAAGAATTGATTTGCAGTGTTTTCCAATTTTTTGGTGTAAATATTCCCACCATGGCTAATTTCATTTTTTTTTTTCTTTTTTTTTTTTGAATTGGAGTCTCACTCTGTCACCTAGACTGGACTGCATCTCCTGTGTGTATTTTGTAGTCACATATCTCTGGCGTGCATTTCAGCACACAGCAAGCACCTGTGTCTTGGGCTATATTTAGTCACCGAGAAGAGTAACAGGAGATGATACAAAGTCAGGAAGGGTTTTTTTAAATGTCTATTACAAAGTAGGCACTCAACATGTTTCCACTTTATAGTCTTGCTTCCACTTTAGTGTTTAAAAATCAATTATCACCAGGATAGGATTATTGCTGTGAAAGAATGTACATTGATAGCTAACACACAAAGTCTAGAAAACACAACACTCTCACTGCTTTTATAATTGATAAATCGATTTCTCAATCAGAGAAAATGACAAAAAATGCTGATATGGTGCAACAAACCAGGGCCCCAGGGAAAAGTGATTATTGCATATTATTTTTCCCATTGTTTTTAGCTCATTCTGTATTAATCTGTCTTCAGAATAAAAATGAAATATTATGTTAGTTTATCTCTATAAGGCTGTATCATTTCTCAGCTATAGACATATTTAGTTAATTATTTAAGATAATTAATTTAACAATCTATAGATGTATATAATAAAGGAAAATGAATGCAAGAAGAGCTAAACAATGGATAGAAGAGGTGGAAAGTCAAATACTAGGAGCTTCCTCTGCATAAGTACTGCCTGAAAAGTGTACTTGTCATAACACCAACACTATAAAACCTCCAAGCACACAGTCTCCTCTCTGATTCAAGCCACACCAATCCATCTTGTCTCTGCTCAAGCCCCATCTCTGCTTTGTAATATATTCCAAGCACTCTGTTCCACAATGATCCTTCCCTTCTTATTCATGAGTCTCATCTTTGAATTCAGTCCTACATTACCACATCTTATGTAATGCTTATCTCCCACCAGATTTTACAGTTTCAGAGGAGAGACCTTCCCTTGTTTTTCTCATGGAGCACAGCATAATTCCAGACATGCAAAAGACACTCAGACACTTGGTGAGTGAATAGACAATTTCCATGAATCATATTTGGTTTCAAGCTTCAAATGTTGATCCTTCTAACATCCCACAAAAGGAAGATGAAAACTTTGTCATAAAGCTTTTAATGACAGGGGAAAGTGAAAGGAGGCTATAAAAAGAAAGAAGGAAAGAAAGAGATCCTATTCCTGATGTCAGCAAATCGTCAGAGGTCTCCGATATAGTAAGGCAAGAGAAGTCCTCACTCTGCTTGCCCATAGTAGGGCTGAGGCCTACAACTGTGCCTTGCTGCTAAGTGAAACCCCTACAGACATTCTAGAGAACATGTTCTTTTACGCACATCAAAGAAGAAAGAAAAAGAGGAAACAGGTATCCAATGCTGGCTCTATCTTTGTTTACCTAACCGATATTAAAGTTCAAAAGGGAGAGACTATTTATGGAATTCCATAACTGAATCATACATTATACACTTTTTAAAAAAACATTATTCTTTTTAATGCATTGTTAAGCAGTTTTTACATTTGATTAAATTCTGATAACATTCTATGTAAAGGCAGTAATTATTCTCATTTTTGGAGAGGAGGAAGCTTAGAAAGACTAAATAAGGACTTACTCTAAAGTAACAAGAACGAGTCGCAAAGCCAGAACTTGTACCCAGGTCTCTGATGCCGAAGTCCAGACTATACCACCTCCTATGGTTACAGGATCCAATTTTCAGCAATATTAAAAATAAAATTAATCCATCTATTTTGGAACAACTAAACCTATTTCAAAGGCACTAACTTGGTAATTTAATTGTTTCTATTTGCCCAAAAGATGCTTTTTAAATTAAACCAAGAAGTAAATGGTAAGCTGAGTCAGGGGCAACACAATTAAACAACAAAGGACCAGTGGCCCCAACAGAGATGCTTGACACTAAGTATTTGAGTTCTTGTTCAGGATTCTTCCTATTTGAAATCCTAAAAATTAAAAGAAAAAATTTTTTAAAAGATGACAAAACAATGGTAGGAAAAAGACTAGAGCAAGGGGATCTCCAGGGTCTGTGGTAGCAAGCTAAAACAAACTGGCTTATGTCAATAGACTTCAGTATCACCAGCATACCCCACAGCAAACACACAACAGCAACAACAAAGGTAATGTGGACCCTAGTGACAAAATGATCAGCTAAGGTATAATTTCTCCCATCATCCCTCGAAAGCTTATGGGAAATTCAGATTTGATTTACAATATTCTTTATATTCATTTTAAGTATAGGCGACACACAATTCAGACATTGAAGAATGTGGAGCAGAGGATAAGAACTCTAGAAAATGCTGTTATTATAGGACTTTGGGGTATCCATTATCTGTATATATGGGTAACTTCCCTCTAACATCCAAAACCAGCTTCAGAGAAAAGAAAAAGACCTAGAAATTGTCTAAAGAGTTTTCCATACCTGTACAATTAACAGTAAAATCTCAGGAAGCACTTAAAACAGTGACCACAACAAGGCAAGAGCTTAATGTTAGCTATCACTATCAGCATTATTATTCCATAGACTGAGATCAGCCTTAAGAGAAAGCACGAGATCAGGTTACAGTTTTAAGGATAGCTAAAGGCTGTCTCCTATCCCCAAATAACACTTCTACTGAGGTTGCTGGTGCTTGAATTTCCACACACACAAAGAATACATTCTTTGGCTTTAGGCTGTTTATAAAAATGCAAAATCAAGGTTGATGGAATTTTAAACTTCAGGGTTTATTTACATCAACATTACCCAAGTTTATTAGATTTCTTCAAGGCAAATTCTGCTAAGGAAAGGAAAGGGAGGATGTGAGGGCATAAAAACAATCTTGGGGCAAAAATGGATAAATGCGAAGAGGTTTTCCACTGAGAGACCAAAGTACGCAAACAAGGGAGTGGGTCCCAGAGTCAACAGAATTCGCAAATGGGTTGCCAGCACCAATTTAATACAGCCCGCCCCCCCCTTCTCAAAGTCTTCTACAATATAGCAATTATGCTGCTTTATTTACCGGGAGTGACCCAAAGAACGTCAGGACAAGGAGTTTGGAATTTTCAGTACTTGGGTAGGGTGGTTGTAAGCACTCAGAGGTGTCTGCCCGGAAAAAGTCGCGACTTCCCAGATTTTAGGTAAGACACAGATTAGCCCGCAATTTCAAACCTCTACCCGCAGGCACTAGGCAAAAATCCCGGAAGGGGGTGTGGGGGACAGAGCAAGCCGGATGACTCCAGGAAGTGGGTGGGGAGGAAGCCGCCGGGGTTGGAGCCAACCCGGGCAATCGCAGGTTTGCACACGCCTAGAGAGGGAGTCCTGGGCCGCTGCGCGCAGCGGTCACGAGCGCTCGCTCTGGGCCGTGCTGTCCCCTCCGATTTCCGTCATCACCTAGCCATCCGGCTCGGGTTTGGGAAGTAAAAGGGGCTTGGAAAGTGGGCGGTGGCCCGGGTTCCCGCAGCTGAGTCACACACAGCTCAGCCAACTTTTACTGCGTTTCCCAGAAAGAAAATAAGAAGTCTCAGTCCCGGAGCCCAGCACTCTCTTCCAATTCCCACTCCCCCCGCTGCTTGTCACTCGATCCGGGGCCACTCCAACCCCACCACCGAGGTGTTTCCCACTCATCGCGCAACTTCTCACCCGCGCAAAGCCTCGTGGTACCCCGAGCGCTATCCAAGTGCTACCAAGCCCGCAGGTGGGAGGGCTGGAGGGAGGAGAAGGGTTGCGTCCTCACCTGCAGGACACGGATACCTCCACCCGCGTGGCCGGGATGGCCGCGCTCAGCTGGTTCAAGTCCCCGATGCCCGCAGTGCTGGTGTAGCGGCTGTCCATACTGGGTGGAGGCGCCTTGGACTTGTCCGGCGCCCACATCCGGAGCTCGGGCAGACTGAGGACTCGGAGCCTAGCTCCCGTCAGACGGGGACCGGGGTTGAGGGTGGAGGCAGAGGAAGGAGGCGGAGGCTGCGCGGGAAGGGGGAGGGAGGAGGCGGACCTCGGCGCGGAGCAGCGAGGGAACTGCGAGCCAGCCCTGGGAGAGGCTGGGGCTATCGGGAAGTGGCACGCGGGGCTCCCGGCCTCCCTTCCCCCTCCTGGCAGGGGGCAACCCCGGCGGGGGACACACTCCGCGATCCTCCTGGGGCACTGGGCGTCAGGCTCTAGGCACACACCCGCAGCCCCCTACCGTCTAGGTGGGCAGCCCTCGCCGACTCTGCGTGCGGTTCAGGTCTGGTCTCCACCTCTACACACCCACACCCGCCTCCGGGGCCGCGACTCCTTCCTGTCAATCAGGTGTGGACGAGAATGTCGCGCAGTTTCCTCGCCAGAGTTGAAAGCTGGAGGTGTGGGCACCTCCGCCTGTTCCTAACTGCCCCATGATGAATCCACGCCTTCCCGCCACATTCTGGTACCCACCCCACCTTCGGAGCCCACAGGGGTCCCTCCCGCTGTGCCCTCGGGCAAATGAGTCCGTTCTCAGCTTCTGGACTGCCTAATCTCAGCCACTTGAGAGTTGGGGACAATGGGACACGCTGATGGGACACGGTGACGTTCTCCAACCTTCTGTCCGCGGTAATAAAGTGGCAAATCTATATATGGGACAAGCGAGGACGGAGGTGGACTTGAAGGTGGAAAAAAAAATGCTATTTGAGATTTAAAGGTGCAATCTGGATTTCGTCTCCCCTCAGTTCTTTGGAGCTTGGGGGTCTAACGGTGGCAATTCTCCTACGGTCAGGACTTTTCTGCGCACCTTGTTTCCAGATGCATGGAAGTTCTGCCCTGAAAACGGGAGGTCACAGCCATATAACGCTGCTCCCTCACCCCGACTCGCATTGCAAGACCTAAAACCTGATGGATAAAAACAGAGAGGAGCCAGATGAGCGCCGTATTTGAGAAATTGCATTCCGGGGCAATAGGACCGGTGCCAAGATGCAAAAGCTGCAAAATCATCCGGAACTAACCGCGGCGCCGCTCTATTGCGGCGACCTCTGCTACCCTCACCTGCCTTCCCGCCTTGCCCTTGTGTCTGCGGGTCCCCAGGAACCTGCCACCAGGGGGCGACGGAGAACGCGACGCGGCGAAGCCGGAGGGAGGAGGGTGGCGAGGGGTCGCTCCAAGCGGAGTTTCCAGCTAGTTAGCTAGTTGGGCTAACTCGGGGAGGGGCAGGTTTCGTGGTTGAAGGCTTGGCTTATCTTGTGACATTTGAGCCCACTAGGAGTCACTTGCTGAGAAATATATTGGGTTGTTGGGGCTGAGAATGTGTAGGTGCATCTCGCCATTTCCCCCTGTCGGCTGAACTTCCCCTGTTTTGATCTTGGTTTCCTTTCCTGATCTCCCCACCCAATGAAAGTAATGATTTCATTGCTTTTGGGTAAATACCTGGGAGTGGAATAGCTGGGTTATGTAGAATGGGTATGTTTAACTTTTTAAGAAGCTACTATTCTGTATTCCCCAGATAACTGTACTATTTTTCATTTCCACAGCAGTATATGAGAGCAGTATATTTTTTCTTCCTCATTTCTTGTTATAAATTAAACTGTAGTTTACTGCAATTTGGAAATGTCCAGAAACTCCAGGCATTTCTATTATGCTACCCAAAATTAATTTGGGAAAAAATTCAGATGCATTTAAGCTAACCAGAATTTGTATTTTATAGACAGCTACCGAAGGAATAAAAATTGAGAATTTTAAAACAGTAGTCCTCGATGGATGGGGCCCTTCCTTATTTGCTAACTTTTTCCACTTCATTGAGGTATAATTGATACATAATAAACTGCACATATTTAAAGTGTATCATTTGATGTTTTGACTCAGGTTTACTCCTGTGAAGCCATCACCACAGTCAAAATAATGAACCATTCCTTCACCCCAAAAGTTTTCTCTTGTCCCTTTTGTGATCGGTAACTCCTTTCACCACTAAAACAACCCTATAGGTAACCACTGATCTTTTTTTTTTGAAAAACAATGATCATTTGTTTTATTGAAGTGAGAGAGATTGTACACTTGGAATTTGTTCCTCCAGACAAAACAGTCAACCAAAGATTTTTTATCTAGAAGTTTTGAGAAGATTGCATCATGATTTACAGAAGAAAAGTGTCCTGAGTTGTGGCAAACAGGTGACTAACTCTTCCACCATGACAAAATACTTGCCCATACCATGCTGAGTGTGCAGCAGTTTTTGACCAAAAATGGTATGACCCCCATACCCCACCCTCCCTATTCACCTGATCTTGCCCCGAGTGACTTTTTTTTTTTATTATGTTATTGTGGGGTATAGTTAGGGGTTAGGCATACAAAAATGTTTCGTTCAGGTACCCTTGTTGACAAGAGGTGTCTCCCCATCCCCAGACAGATACCCACCACCATTAATCCCATCCCCCTCACCCTCCCCCCCTCCAGTTTCCCACCACTGTCAGTCATTTTCTTGTGGTAATACGTTGGATGATCAAGGTCTACTATATGAGTGAGAAACATGTGATACTTAGTTTTTTGTTTTTGTGAGAGGTCACTCAGTATTATGGACTCTAGTTCCATCCAGGTTGCTGCGAAATTCATGATTTCATTCTTCTTTATGGCTGCATAGTATTCCATCGTGTATATGTACCACATTGATGGCATTTTAGATTGGTTGAGTTGCATTTATCTATACATTTACACACTCTCACCTACAAGCAGATCAGAGATGGAGAAAAATCAAGGAGATCTTATATATATTAAATAGCAATTCCAGGTGGAGAAAAGAGAGAAACACTGTCTGAAAGGCTAATAGCTTAACTTTTTCCAGAACTAGAGAAAAACAGGAGTCCTCAGTTCAAAATTGTAGTGCAAGTATAGAGCAGAATAAACAAATAAACAAAAACTCCCAAATACATAGCAGTGAAACCACACAAAAGCAGGAAAAGAGAAAATATTAAAAGCTTGAAGAGAGACAAGGCAGATTCCTATAAAGAATTATGAATTAGCCGGGCTCGGTGGCTCAGACTGTAATCCTGCGCCTTTGGGAGGCTGAGGTGAGTGGATTGCCTGAGCCCGTGGGTTCGAGACCCGCCTGGGCAAGCGAGACCTCATCTCTACAATAAATCAAAAAATTAGCTGGCGTGGTAGCGCGCGCCTGTAGTTCCAGCTACTTGAAAGGCTGAGGCGGAAGGATGGCCGGAGCCCAGCAAGTCGAGGCTGCAGTGGCCGGGAGCGGCCACTGCACTCCAGTCTGGGCGACAGCGTGAGACTCCAACTCAAAAAAAAAAAAGAATTATGAATTAGATGAATAGTAGATTTATCAATAGTGATAGAGAGCAGAAGAAATGGAATAATGTCTTAAACTGAGGGAATGGAATAACATTAAAGGCTGAGGGAAAATAATTACTATTCTACATTTTATACCAATCTAAACAACTATTCAAGACAAAGAGAAAACAAACATTTGCAAAAACTAAGAGAATTTACCGCCAAATATGCTTACTGCAAGAACTATAAGAGGATTCTTTCAAAAGGAAATGTGCACCCAGAGAGAGCTCATAACATATCAGAGATAAGAGTAAGATAATGATGATTTATAGAGTGATGGATTTAATAAAAGACTGACTTATGAAATAATTACAGCAAGTTTGGAGTTGTTTCTAAGGCAAAATTTAATTGCAGATAACAGGAATAAAAAAGATAATAGCAGAGCGGTCCATGACTTGGCAAATTCTTCTGAGGTCCAAGTCAATTTGGAGAAAAAGATAGACATAAAACCATCCCATGTGGCAAGACATTCTCCCTCATGCTTCCTCAGGAGAGCCCCTCTTGGGCTTCACTAGTTTCATAGAGCTTATATATCTCTCAGTATAATATTTTCAGTTATCTTTATGTAGGAAACATTTTCATCTATGCCCCCAAAGACTCAATTCGACATTTTAAGTAAAATAACACAGAAAGTTTCCAAATAATATTGACAGAGTGTCAGAATCACATGTGTAAACATTTTGAAAAGCCCACCAATTTCAAGGGCAAGCATGTGTATCTGGGATGCCGCTGGACCCGAGGGAGGCAGAATTCCATGAAGACTGTGCTAATGCTGTGTTAAATATTAAACTTGATGATCCTGGGATATGATGGGAAGCTTCAAAAGGAGAAAGAAAAAACAAACAACAACCTGATGTCTCCCAAAACCTCATATGAATAAATTAATAAAAGTAAATAAACATCAAGACAAAAAGCAAGACCATATCTTGTGATTGTTTCATCCAAGAGTGTTGAGCAGCTCTTCTGAAGATTTCTGAAGCCCAATCCTCAGGAGCAGCCACCAAATGATAGAGAGCCCCTCAAAGGTCTTTTGAGTCTGACAATTTGCCCAAGACAAGCCCTTCTCACCTAGTTCCTCTGCCCATCCCCTTCCACCACACAGACACACAGAAACTGTCCCTTCCCCTAAGCGCTCCCCCTTGTGGATTAACTTTGAGCGGCAAGTCTCCACCTCACTTGGTGAGAAGTGGTTCATTAAATGAATTTGCTTTGAATTTTATTATAAGTTTTACTCTGTGTCTTAGTTTGGGCTGCCATAACAAATTATCATAGGCTGGGTGACTTAAACGACAAATATTTATTTTTCACGTGACAGAAGCTGGGAAATCTAAGGTCAAAGTACCAATGTGGTCTGGTTTTGATGAAGGTCCCCTTTGAGGTTGCAGACTGCCAACATCTTTTTGTATCCTCAGGTAATAGAAAAGAGAGCTAGCCAGCTTTCTGACTTCTTCTTATAAGGGCATTAATCCCATTCTTGACAGCTCCACCTCATGAACTATTACCCCACTTACAAATACCATCACACTGGGATTAGGATTTCACATACGAATTTTAGAGGGTCACAAGCATTCAGTTCACTGCAGTCTGAATTTTTCTAAGAAAGTGTACTTATTTCCGTGTTTTATTTGCCATGCTGTGTGGCAAAGATAATGTTTGCAGAACAGCATGTAAACGGAATATATTGCTGCCTACAAAGCAATGGTTTGTTAACAACTATAATAAGTGTTGGTGATCTGGAACTGATACTTAAACATTTTATATCCTAATATGCTAGGTCTTAGTTTTATATAGGCATTTTTCTGTTTTAGAAACACTCTAGGAAATTGGCTAAGAGCTTTGGATTGATGTGTAATGCAACATAAATATTTCCCTTTTCAAATAAGGGGAAATAAACTCCTGGTTAGCACATTTACATAGAACTTCTGATTTTCTGGAGTTCGTGAATGACTGACATGAAGAAATAGGCACATATACTGAAGTGCTTAGATTTCACTAGAAAAATCAATGTTTAAATATTTAATGTTTAAAATGTAAAGAATAACCACTAAACAATATAATTACAACATATAGCCTCCAAACCAATAAAAAAATTTAGAAAGTAATATTAATCCAATGGAAGGCAAAAAGGAAAAAAGAAATGAAAAAGTCAACAAACAAAAAACATAGGATAAGCTGGCCTAAGTCTAAACATGTAAGTAATCACAGTGAGTGCAAAAGGATTAAAATCGTGGAGTAAACATCCCCAGAAGTCCCCCCAAAAGTATATTTATCTCAATCCATTTGTGCTGCTGTAATTAGATACCACAGACTGGGTAACTTATAAAGAACAGAAATTTATTTTCTCTTTTTTTTTTTTTTTTTGAGTTGGAGTCTCACTCTGTCACCCAGACTGGAATGCAGTGGCCGCTCCCGGTCACCGCAGCCTTGACCTGCTGGGCTCTGGCGATCCTTCTGCTTCAACCTTCCAAGTAGCTGCAACTACAGGCGAGCGCTACCACACCCGGCTAATTTTTTGATTTATTGTAGAGATGAGGTCTCACCAAATTGCCCAGGCGGGTCTCGAACCCGCGGGCTCAGGCAATCCACTCACCTCAGCCTTTATCTCAGTCCATTTGTGCTGCTGTAATAAGATACCACAGACTGGATAATTTATAAAGAACAGAAATTTATATTTTCTCATAGTTCTGACAGCTGGGAAGTCCAAGATCAAGGCACCAGCAAGTTTGGTTGTCTGGTGAGGGCTGCTTTCTGCTCCAAGATGGTGCCCTGTTGCTGCATCTTCCAGAGGAAAGGATCACTGAGTCCTCACACCGTGAAAGATAGCAGGGCACGATAACTGAATGCCCTGTGAAGACTCTTTTGTAAGGGTCTTAATCTCATTCACATGGGAGGAGACTTCATGACCTAACTATCTCTTAAAGGCCCCACTCAATACTATCACATTGACAATACCTGAATTTTAGAGGACACACATTCAGGCCATAGCATTCTGCCATGGCCCGCCCCCCAAATTAACGCCCTTCTCACATACAAAATACTTTCCTTCCATTCCAATAGCCCCAAAAAGTCTCAGTTTGTTCCAGCATCAACTTTAAAATCTAAAATCACATCTAAACATATGGGTAAGACTCAAGGTATGATTCATCCTGAGGCAACTTCCCCTCCAGCTGTGAATCTGTGAAATCAAACAAGTTCTGTGTTTCTAAAATACAGTTGTGGGACAGGAACAGGACAGATATTTCTATTCCAAAATGGAGAAATAGTCAAGAAGAAAGGGATAACAGGTCCTAGGTAAGTCCAAAACCCAACAAGGCAAATGTTAAATCTTTGACTTCATGCCTCACCTTCCAAATACACAGGAGACCTCAAGGCTTCTGGCAGCCCCTACCCCACAGTTTTGCTGGAGATTGTCCTGGTGGGGGCTGTCTTTTGTGGCACTGCACCTGTGGCAAGTCTCTGATTGAGCCACAAGTCTGTCTGAAACATTTTTTGACATCTAGGTAGAGGCAGCCATAGCTCCACAGTTCCTGAAGAGTTAGCACTATGTGGTGGTGTTCACCAATTGCACCCTCAGGAGCAGTGGCCCAAGTCACATCTAGGCCTGGCTGAGCCACAACACTTAGGGATAGCTGAGGAGCACTGACTGCATCAGAATGCAATGAGCAGAGACTTGAGGCAGCTCTGGGCAGTGAACCTTAAGGCCCCACAGGCACCCTGGGTCCCTCCCTTGAAACTCTTCTTCTGCCAAGGTCTTGGCACTCTGAGCCTGTGATGAGTATGGCAGCCTCGAAGATTTTATTGGATTTTTTAATGTAGCTAGTTCCTAATTACAAGAAGCATGTGAAAACAAATCACACAGAAAAGTTGAAAACAAAGAGATGGAAAATATATACCTATACACAAGAAAAACTACTACATAAAGGAATGAATGCAGCAAGACACAGAGGGAATAAAATTTAAGACATAAAGTATTAGTAGGGATTAAAAATGAAGGTCACATACTAAAAAGGAGAAACCAAATATAATAAACACCATGAATTTGAAAGGGAATTGGCCAAATCCCTAATTATGAGAGTATTTCCAAATTTTTAAGAAATGAATATATCAAACAAATAAAAGCTAGTAAAGATTTGAAATGTATATTGAACGGCCAAGGAACTAAAATAGTCAAATTAATTATGGGGGGGAAGAATAATGAAATCACACTGATTTCTAGGCTTACCTAAAGCTACAATAATCAAGATAATGTGGTGTTGGCAAAAGGATTGACACATAAATCAACAGAAGAGGATAGAGTTTAGAAGCAGACTCACACAAATATGGTAAATTGATTTTTGACAATAGTGCAAAGATGATTCAAAGGATAGTCTTTTCAACAACTGGAAATCCATATGCCAGGGAACAGAGAAGACAAAGAGACCCTGGCCTGTACCTTGCACCTTTTACAAAAAGTAAATAAAAATGTATCATAGATTTACATGTAAAATGTAAACTATAAAATCCCTAGAAGAACTCACAGGAGAAAATCTTTGGCTAGCCTTGGGCTAGGCAAACAGTTTTTAGATAGAACACTAAGAACACAATCCATAACAGAAAAAAAAATAAGTAAAGATTTAAAATTTTTGCTCTGTGCAAGACACAGTTAGGAAAATGAAAAGAAAAGTCACAGACTTGGAGAAAATATTGGCAGCTTATATATCTCAAGAAAGACATCTACAATATATAAAGTATCATCGGAATTTGGCATTAGGAAAAAAATGATTAAAAAACAGTCAAAAAATTTGAGCAGACATTTTACTAAACAAGATATCTTGGATGAGAAAACTCATGACAAGGTTCTCAATGTTGTTGGTCATTAGGGAAATGCAAACTAAAGTCACAGTAAGATAACATCACACCCATTAAAACTGCTAAAACTAAGCCAACAACAACAACAACAAAAAAAAACCCTATAATACTCATTGGCAGTTAGGATATAGAGAAAACAACCGAATCTCCCATACCTTGTTGGTGGGAAGGCAAAATGATACACTGTGGGAAAAATTTCGGAAGTTTCTTATAAAGCTCAACATACACTTACCAAATGACCCACAAATCCCATTGGTGTAGAACAAAAATACAACTTACAGTCAAGCATACAAACAAAGATGAATGTAAGTCTTTATAGCATTCACAAACTGAAACAGCCCAAATATTCTTCAACACATAAAGAAACAAAGGGCAACGCCTTTAACTTTATGAAGACTATCAGAAACCTCCTGCAAACTTCAAGAAGCCATATTATGGAAATCAGCCATCATCCATACAATGGAATAATCCCCAGCAACAAAAAAATAAGTGCATGAGTCACACAACATGGGTGACTTTCAAGTACATTATGCTAAGTAAAAGATGCCTGACTCAAGAGCCTGAAGATATCACTATGACACTATGACATTCCAAACATAGCTATAGGGACAGAGAACAAATCAGTTGTGGTGGGGGGAGTATTGATCACAAAAAGATAGCACTAGGGAATTTGGGAGATGTTGTAACTGCTCTATATGTTTAAATGTTTAAATGACTGTCCATGTGTCAAAATTCATGGTTCTAGAAAATAAAGAGTCTATCCTACCATGTGCAAATTTAAAGGAAGGAAATATATCCAACTTAAGTACCCAAACTCGATGGAATAGTAGAAGAAAAGAAAATTATGAAATAGACTTACACAATAATATATACAGAAATACAAAAAAAGATACCAGCAATTCATTTCTAACATTGGAGATCATTACCAAGCAGAGTTTTACACAGGAATTCCAAAACAGTTCAACATCAGAAAAATCTATTATTGTGATACACAAAAGTAACAGAATACAAAAGAACACATATAATCACCTAAGTAGATACCAAAATGGCATTCGATACAATTCAATACCCATTCAGGATAAGAATGCTTAGCAAAGAATAGAAAGCAACTTCTTTAATGTGATCAAGACTTTCAGAAACCCACAGCACACTCTAGAAGTCATTTCATTAACATCAGCAACCAGGCAAGGTGGCTGCTGTTCGCTGCTCCTATTTTATCTTACTGGGTCCTTGATAAGCAAGAAAAACTAATAAAATACAAACTTGGGGAAGGAAGAAACAGAAATCTTCAAAATTTGAGAACCATATAATTTTCTTTTTTATACTTACCAGCTTTATGGAGACATTATGGAGCTATAATTCACATAATATATACTTTGATAAAGTAAACAACTCAGTGGTTTTTAGTAAATTCACAGAGTTGTGGACCAGCCACCACAACCAATATAGGAACATTTTCATCATGTCAAAAAAGAAATACCGATTCCCAGTCACTCTCCATTCCTCTCTTCCTCTTGCTACTGGCAACCACTAAGCTGCCTCCATTTTCTGTGATTAACCTATTCTGGGACGTTTTATATCAATAAATTACTGTAATATTTGGTCTCACTTCTTTGTGTGTCTCACTTCTTTCACTTAGCATAATGTTTTTAAGATGCATCCACAGTGCGTTATATCTTCATCACCCCCCCCCCCCGCCCCGCCTCCTTTTTTTTTTTTTTTTATTTTTTTGAG
>CAUYQG010101252.1:0-13680 GCA_963574415.1 Tarsius wallacei | reverse complement strand
GTGGCTCAGCCTGTAATCCCGCGCTTTGGGAGGCTGAGGTGAGTGGATTGCCTGAGCCTGTGGGTTCGAGACCCACCTGGGCAACTTGGCGAGACCTCATCTCTACAATAAATCAAAAAATCAGGCGGGCGTTGTGGTAGCGCGTGCCTGTAATTCCAGCTACTTGGAAGGCTGAGGCAGAAGGATCGCCGGAGCCCAGCAGGTCGAGGCTGAGGTGGCCGGGAGCAGCCACTGCACTCCAGTCTGGGTGACAGAGTGAGACTCCAATTCAAAACAACAACAACAACAACAACAACAAAAAACAAAAAACACTGACTGTCCTAGCCTACAGGGTCAGACCAGTGACTTGACACACCTAAGGCCTGCCACTGCATCCACCAATGCTCAGCATGGTATCAAGCTGCTGCTGTGAAGCTCCCCAGAATACCATAGGCAAGGAGTCCATACACAGCAACAGTGGAAGCTGTCTGAGCATAGGATGGGGTTGGGGGCTGAGGGTGGGGTCAGGAGGGAGTGGCATGCTTTCCATTTTCATGTCCTCCAGAGTCTTCTTGTTGTCGTTGTTGACCTAGGCAAATGAGCTTGTGTGGTTTCCTCCTTGGGGGCAGGGCTGAGGTATGGGAGCTGGAGGTAGCCTCACATGGAATCCACTTGGCTCCTCCACTCCTAGCCATGTGACCTTGGCTAAGTCCACATGCCTTTCTGGGTGTCAGTTTCCCCATCTGTAAGATAGAAGTATAGGTCTGGCACTCAATGCTTTCCATGGCCCCTACCTAGCCCCTAACCTTCAACTTGTTTGCTCAATACTTTTGTGTGGAGCATGCCTTCTGTGTGCCAGGCACATGCTAGGCTTTGAGGATGCTGAAGAAGACAGACAACGTTCCTGCCCTCGTGGAACTCATGATCCAGTGAACAAGACACTCAACACACATGTTTAATTACAATTGCAAGAATTACAAGATACTGTGATATTACGGGAAGGGAGCCTGATATAATTTGGAGGTTAAGGAAAGGCTTCCCTGAAGAAGTCATATTTGAGTTGAGACATGAGATATATGAAATAAAATAAAAATTATGATTAATAATAATATCTATCATTCAGTGGACACTTGCTAAGGGCTCTTTGGGGGCATTCTCTTTCAGGCATTCAGAGTACTCTCAAGCATTCTTGTGGAGTATGTGGGCTTCCTCTCCTGTAAGAATCAGATGACATCACTGCTGGCAGGAACCCAGCTTTGTGTCTGGTCCAGACCAGGGACTCATTTCTATGCTCTTCACCCCTCTTCATACACCAAGGTCCAGCTTGTGGACATTGAGGTCATAAATACTAATGAGTGTCCCCCTTTTCCTTTCCATTGCCCATCACCAGAGAGCATGTCCCACACAGGAGTCCTCTGCATTTGTGTGTCTCCACCAACAGCAAAGGGATTCCCTGTCCACAGAAAACTCCTCCACATTGTTTGCTGGACCTTCATTCTGCCCTTCTGCAGAGCTGCTGTTCTGGTAGGGTTCGGAAACCCAGATCCCGAGTTTCTGTCTCATCTGAGAAGTTGTCTGTTCAGCTCCCACATCCTCCATCCAAAGCTATCTCCATGAAGTCTGTGCAGACATGTCTCTGGGTTTTTGGGCTGAGCACTTGTTCCTGCGTGGCTTGGTGGTTTGGCTCTTGTCAGGCAAATTTCTGCATAGCCACTTCCACCCAACCTGGCTGAGGCAGCCAACCTCCTTGCTGTGTTTTCTGCATTAGTTAGATCACATCTACACTTGCAGCTCTTCAAGGAGAGCCTCAAACTCTCCCTAGCTAGTGGGCTCCTTTGAAAAACTGATGAAAGTGATAGATCATCTTCTCTCTCCCCCATAAGCACATGTATGCATGCGAATGTTCTCTCTCTCTCTCTCCTCTTTCAAAGTTTTACATGAAATCCTAGGGTCTTCTCACACCTCTGCAGTCCACCAAGGAAACTGGGTTAATCCCTGTTCTAGAAAACACTACTTTTTCTATGCTGACTTCTTTGGATAACCCCCAGCACAGCTCTCCGTGGGAGAAAGCTGTTGTCAAAGGCAAGCTGGGGGAGATGATGGATAGTGAAAACTGTGCAAAGGATGCCACTTGTGACTCCCTGGTGAGCAACCCAAGGTGGCGTGCTATGAGGCCGAGCTCCCTGACCACACACTGAGCTACCACCATATACACACTTTCTGGATTTCTCACCAAGTTTTGAATTCACCCCATTTCCAAGATGATTAGACAGAGTAACGTTTGCTAGTGGTGACCTGACTAGAAGCCCTTCTGCTCTGCCCCCCAACTGGGGTACCAGATGCAAGGCTAGGACTGAAAGACAGAGAAAATGCATGTTTGTGGCCACTTACGTGAATATAAATAGTCCAGGACTCAGAAAGGCAGCCTTTGCTGTTTCTTTGCCACAGATGTCTGCAACCTCCCAAGTTCCCAGGGAATGACATGAGCTTGGGGCTTTGCTTCTCTGATGTGGTCATGGTTCTTTAGAAATAGCGCCTTGATGTAAAGTACCACATGTGAAGGAAGTTTTCTTCAATTCCTCATTTCTAAGGGTTTTTAAAAATGTGAATGGACATTTAATTTGTCAGATACTTTTTAAAAGCATCTCCTAGGAAATTGTTGTATTCTTTTATCTTGTGATAGATGCATGTGTCATGTCATATGTGAACTTCCTCATATTGAACCCTCTTTGCATTTCTGGAATAAATTCCATTTGGTGAATAAGTCTTATTTTTTTAATCCAGTGATAGGTTTGATTTGCCATGATTTTCTTTAGGATTTTTGCACCTGTACCCATAGTTTGGTCTTTATTTTTCTTTTCTATGCTGCTGTCGTCAGATTTTGGTATGCTGGCCTTGCAAAATGATTTTGGAAGCATTTCATCTTTTCCTGCACCCTCCAACAGTTCACAGAGTGGGGAATGAGGCATTCCTTGGGAGTTGGGAGGGCAGCTCTGGCCTTGAGGTCCTCTGTTGCTGGACTCTTGGCTTCCCATTCTACAACCTTTCTCCTCTTTTCTCTTGCTCAGTCCGCCCAGGAGCACACTTGTAAACATTGGTTCTCCCAGGCTGACACCCAAGAGTCATCTTTGGTTTCTGGCTTCCAGTGGTCATCCACTTGTTGCACGAGTCCTTACTCTTTGTACGCCCTTCGGTTTATGAGAGGTCTGTCTTCACATGGAGCTGAGCAGATCCATCTGGAGTGCAGTCCTACTCCAGGTCCTGCGTTTAGTGGGGTTGCTGGTCAACTACTTCATACCTGGAGAGGTGACCAAGATAGTGATGGCAGAATGAAATGATTGAAGAAGTAGAGGTGCTTTTCTTCAAGAAAGGAAGACAGGGCAGAAGTGGCATCTATCTTCAGATGTTTGAAGAGTAGCATCCTATGGAAAAGGTGAAGACTTTCTCTGTGGGGGGTCATTCTTCCGGATTGAAAAGGGACCAATGGAGGGAAATTGTAAGGGAATAGACTTCAGCTCACTGTAAGGAAGATCTTAGAGAAATTCAGAGCAGATCAACAATGGAATGAATGGCCTTGTGGTAGTGAGTTCCCCATTGGGGGGAATGTCCGGGGAAAATACATGTCTTATGTTACAGAATTGATAGCTGTGAGAATGGAGACCAAAACAGTTCATTTCTAAGAGTCACTAGTTTTCTAAATCGTAGTGGCTGTGTCTGACTGATTGTGTAAACACTGGATGGTGTGAAAACAGAATTTAAATGTTAAAAGTTCAGTGGCCTTGAATAAAGAAACTCCAAAGCTGGGCAGTTCCCTCAGAAATTCCAGAGCCCTGCTTCACAGCCCAGTCCCCCAGAACAGGAGCACTTTGGCTGTTAGAAAACCATACCCGACCACCGACGTCAGGATCCATGCCTACATCCTGTGCTGGGAGAATGGGCTTTTCTCAGGGTCTCTTGTTCTTGGCTCCTTCTGACACCTGGTTAAATAAACAAATGGGGCCCCACTTTAGAATCGTCTTCCTCTGAGGGTGTCCCACGTAAGTCCTTGGGGCCGAGGTGGGAATGAATGGCCTCTTGTTCTTGGAGTTTTTGAGTCAGTGTTTCATAGGCCATCGCATTTTGCATTCACTTCTGTACCGACACCTTGGAGGTTTCATTTTGAGAAAACGAAGCACTCAGAGCTCCCCTTGGCCTGTTATTATGCTTAAGAGGACACAGGGGGCTGTGGTGTGGTGCGCAGGCTATAGGATGGGAGTAGAAGATGTGATCTCTAGGCCTAAGTCCCTAACTACCTCCTCATCTGCCTGGAGCCCATTTCTTCTGTGATTCTGCAAGTTTTCAAAACCTGCTCTCTAAGAGTCTTTTGGGAGCTGCTCTGGCAGGCTGAGCAGAGAGGGGACCTGCTCCTTCCCTTGTGGTACCATCCTATGGCAAGGCTCCCAGTGACTACGAACCCCTCTTCAGACCAAGGTGGCAGCATCCTCTCCCTCCAGCCCATGCTCCTGTGAGATGCTTTCCTCCAAGGTCATGGCAGCTTTGCAATGAAAGTCTCTTCCCAACCCAACCTGCATCTTTCTTTGAGGCGTCCTTAGCATTTGATGCCCAGTGCTCTCACTGGAGCATTCTCTCTTCCCATTCAACTGTCTCTGTGCTGGCTCTTCTTCGTGCCATCCTTGGATCTGCTTATCTCCCTTATCAGAACCATCATCTCCAAGTATGTGTTGGTTGTTTCCATTCACACGTCAGTTTCAATGTAAGCGTGAGTCCAGAGCCCCACTTTGCATCCACAGAACAGGCTTCCTCTGCAGACTTCCCCATTTCTGTCTCTACTAAGACCAGACTCCTGGTCTTGAAAGCCTGGACTGAGCTCAGAGTCCTCCCTCTGTCTTCCTTGTTCTCCACTCTCCAGCTGGTTTTGATGGTGCTTCCTTTCCCCTGGTTCTTGCTTCTCTCACTTCCCCATTGTTCTCTCTGCCACCCAATTTAGCTTTCTTCACCAGATGTCCACTCATAGGCCTTTCGGGCCACAGGCTCTTCTTCCCATCACCAGGAGAATCTTCCTATGAAAACTCCTTTGTCACCACATTCAGAAGCCTTTGATGGCACTCTGTGATGAAGGGAAAGTCCAAAGACCTTATATTCAGGTCTCAAAGTCAAGTCCCACTCCTTTCTTCACAAGTCCTCGGGCTTTCCTCCAGTCAGACTACCTGACTCAGTTTCCCCAAGGTCTAACGTGTTCATTCCTCTCTTATCCCATTCTTATTGGAGAAAGCTTCCCAACCATTCTATTCAGCTCTGACTCCCTAGTGCCTGGTGGGGGCCAGCATTTGGCAGTGTTCAAGCAGTGTTTGCTGAATGAATGATTGTTGGATTGAGCAGCCAGCACAGAAGAGGCCCAGGCCTCAGCCTTATCTGGTAGGCTGGGCTGACTCCAATCTGAGATCTTTATGGGGTTCAGTCATCCTCCCCTCAAGGACTGTACCCTCCAGGCATTTCGCTGGCTTTCTGTGGGCATCTGGAGGGGCTTCAGACACCTGTGGCTTTGCCTTCCAGTATGGCACAAGGCAGATGTCCTGCTCTGGGCTGATTCAGACCCAGTGAGCTCCTGGAAAACTCCAGATGTGGAGACCCCTCTTCTTGGGAATTCTCTCCCTGTCTTCCGATTTAGTCAGATTTAAGATGAGCAGTCTGAGAGCAGGGGAAGCCCTGGGGGACCTTTCCCCAACAACAAGCCACTCCCAGTCTGATGACAGCTTCTGCACAGGAGCCTGGGGAAGTGTCTGTTTGCAACATGGTGTTTACAAGGCAGAGGGGCTTCCTGTCCCGCCTGCCTGGCAGGCTGTGGGGCAATCAGAATCTGTGTTTTCAGGCAGAGTGGGGCAGATACACAGTTGAGGGATTTTTCAGGATTCTTCAAACATCCTCAGGGGTGCCTGGCCTGCTTGATCTAGAGGAGACCAAGGGAGATGTAAAAGTCAGGTTTAAAAATTGGAAGCAAATAAAGTATTATTAATAATGATTATTAATTTGCATATTGCCCTTTACAGCTTGCAGAAGTACAAAGCATTTTTCACAAATGTGGCCCTCCCTGCTAGTCTAATGTGGAACCCTTCAGAACAACAACAACAAAAAGCTTCATTTTCTCGTTTCCAAGCAGGGAACATGGATGAGTAAGCAGGGACAAGATTCTTTCTTTTCCTTTTTCTTGTGTCTACTTTTTGGAAGGGAGTTATGCTTTGGAGAGGGAAGAGGACTTTCTGGGGAAAGGAGAGAGCAGTAGAAATGACTCCCCAGGAGGGGAAACCCTCCCGCTCTGATTCAGAGTCCATGCATGATGGAGAGCAGCACCCCTCAACATGCACACCTGAGAAATCAGCTGAGGAGGCCAATGTTGGCCTCTCTGCCTCCTTAAAGGCCTATGGCAGCCCTGGGGTATGAACCCACCAGTCTGGAACCATGGCTGTGGAACTCACAGGGGCACAAACTTGTGTCCAGAGCCCCTTGTTGTCTCTTGGGCCCTGAGAGAAGCCTCACGAGTGTCATGGAAGGTGTATCAGGCTCTCTTGGCCCTGGGGACAGGAATATACTTTATGTTTCCTCTTTTTCAAGTGGGTGATCAAGAGTGGGGGATCAAAAGTAGGACTTGCCTTCACCGCCGGAATTCCCAAGACCTGAAATTGTTTTCTGTGGTGAATCCTTTCTCTGGACCTGCTAGAGAAAGGATGCCGAGTGTGAGCTGCCCAGCTGCAAGGCTAAGATGCAAGGCTCCTGTGAGGGCAACACAGTGGCCTGTGGGTCATGTTGCGATGATAGTGGTTTGTGTACAGAGGTTTGCTATAAAGTGCAGAGGGCAAGAAAAATAAGGGTGTGGCACTTAAAGAACCTGATAATAAAAGCCTTCTACTTGAGAGAGGCAGAGGTCGGCCTGAGGGTTGGGGTTGAGGAGGGAGAGGAAAGGTGAAGTTGAACAAGAGCTAGTCTTGTGTAGGCATGGAGAAAACACATTTCTGAACTAGTGAAGCTAAGGAGCTCAACCCAGAGGCACGTGAGATATTTGGGAATTGAGTCAGGAGGTTGTTCTGGAAGGTACCTGAATCGGCTAAAATAACAAGATGGTAGGAACTTGTGGGAATTGATGGAAGCAAGTCCTCAGTGCTGGGCCATGTATTGGATGCCATGGATAAAGAAAGAGGTGCCATCAACTTTGCATTCCCTTGTTCTCCCACCCTTGTCCCAAGGCACCATGCTATCACCATCTAACATGCTCCTGTGAGATGGATACCACTGGCCGAGAATGCCCCTTCCTGGGCCATGCCTCAACTCTACTGGGCTCCCATCAGGGCTCCTGTCCAGGGAATGCTGAAAGGATTGGGTTGGGACCATGGTTTCACAATTCCACCTTGGGACCAGAGCTCACTCTGCCTCAGAGAGTCCCATCTCCCCTCCTTCCCTCACCCGTCCCACATTTTCAGAGGTGGGGGTTATTTTTCACTGGCTGTGTTACTCCTAAAAATCTGCTCAGTAGATAGAGGTGGGAACATTATTTTTCACTAAATTATGTGATCTTGTTTAAGGAGGAAAAGTTTTGTAATGCCCGTAATTTTTTCTCATGGTACCTTCTTATTGACCAATAAGAGAGTATCTCTAATTCGTTTATTAAGACATTACTCTCTCAACTTGAATTGCTTGCTTCAGTACTAGCTGGCCAACCCAGTTTACTCCAAAGAATGTCTGGCCTTTAAGTAACTTAATACCTACTGCTGCTTCCCTTACTCTACGTTAGAGTAGGCAACATAGAGGTAGATACTTCATATAGAAAATCTTTGCTGCTTCTCTGAAGGATTATTTTACCTTTGATCAGGTGTCCCCTACAAGGGAATTTTGGGTACACTATGTGTTTTTTTCATTTTTTGTTTTTTTCCGCCCAGGCTGGAGTGCAGTGGCACGCTCACAGCCACAGCAGCCTCAACCTGCTGTGCTCAGGTGATCCTTCCACCTCAGCCTTCGAAGTAGCTGGAACTACAGGCCTCACGCCTTGCTAATATTTTGATTTATTGTAGAGATGAGGTCTCACCAAGTTGCCCAAACTGGTCTTGAACCCCTGGGCTCAGGTAATCCTCTGGCCCCAGCCTCTTAAAGTGCTGGGATTATAAGCATGAGGTACGACGCCCAGTCACTATGTGGTCTTTATCTAAGTCAGACTATGAAACATACTCCACACATTTGGGGGGAACCCACCAGCTGTATATAAATGACATAGTAACAGACAAACAAAAAACATAATTTTGCTTATTAGATAACTCAGCGTTGACTGAAATATTATTGGTCTATTGATTGTTGGATTGGAGAGACTCAAAATAATAGTGGCTTAAACAAGATAGAAGTTTATTTCCCCCTCATGTGACAGTCTGAGCATAAGTGATCCAGTCTTTACATGACAGCTTTATAGGTTGGGATCCAATGTTACTTCTATCTCATTGCTCTGCCTTCCTCAACAGGTAGCTTTCATCTTATGGTCCATGATGGCCGCTCTAGCAATTGCCGGCACATCTCCATTCCAGCTAGCAAGAGGAGGGAAGGGGAAGGGAAAGGCATGCCTCTTCCTTTTTAGAAGCATGGTTTGAAAATTGTACTCATCAATGTCTACTCGTATTCCAATAGCCGGAATATGGTCATATAGCCACACTTAGTTACAAGAGAGTCTGGGAAATGCAATCTAAAATTTCTAAAAGTTATACTACTATAGAAGAAAGGAGAGTGGATATTGAAGGACAATTGAATCTCATTCGCTTTTTTTTTTTTTTTTTTTAGTCATGGTGTCACTCTGTTGCCCAGGCTGGAGTATAGTGGCACAGACATGGCTTACTGCAGCCTCAACTTCCTGGGCTCAGGTGATCCTTCTGCCTTAGCCTCCTGAGTAGCTGGGACTACAGGCACATGACACCACACCTGGCTAATTTTTAATTTTTTTTTTGTAGAGACGAGGTCTCACTATGTTGCCTAGGCTGATCTCAAATTCCTGGGATCAAGCAATATTCCCATCTCAGCCTCCCAAATTCCTAGGATTGCAGGCATAAGCCACCATACCCAGCCATCATCCACATTTGAACTCTACTAATTTGAGGTCTCTGTGAATCTTTACTGTCGTATAAATATTATTTTTCCCTTCTAATGTGGAGCAAGCATGCTTCTAAGCCCTATTGAAAACTGTTAATAAAAAAGTAGTATGATATACCAAAAAGGAGGAATTAACTCAAATGTCCATCAATGGATGAATAGATAAACAAAATGTGCATATACACACAATTGAATATTATTCATCCTTAAAACGGAATAAGATTTGGATACATTCTACAACATGCTTCATGAACCTTGAAGACACTATACTAGGTGTCTTCACTTAAGCCAGTCTCAAAAGGACAAATACTCTATGATTCCACTTATATGAGGTAGCTAGAATTGTCAAACTCATAGAGACAAAAAGTAGATTAGAAGTTACTGGAGGCCGGGGGAAGAGGAAGTGGTGAGCTAGTGTTTATTGGATATGTAGTTTTAGTTTGGGAAGATGAAAAAGTTCTGTGGATGGATGATGCCGATGGTTGCATAACAATGTAAATGTCCTTAATGCCACTGAACTGTACTCTTAAAACTGTACACTTAAAAATGGTTTCAATGGTAAATTTTATATTGCATATATTTTGCCACAAGTTTTTAAAATGGCATGCCATAAAGGACCAAAAGCTGGGTTCCCCTGGCATCTTACAAGAGATGTCCCTACAGGTGAAGCTAATCAACACCCTTTGGGTAAGATTAGTAAGCCAATGATGAAGCCATCTATCTGTGCTTTCAGTTCACATTTTTACTTTGTTACAAGACTGTAGCAAGACTTGCTAAAGTTCAGATATGCTGTATGTGTGGTATTTTCTTGTATTGTCTGTTTAGTCACTGAATCCATTACTGCCTTTTAGCTGCTGGTGGTTCCTGACTCCTTTCCTTAGTGTTCGTGAACTGCCTGTTAGTGATGTATAAGAGAAAACTGAGGGGGGTGCTGGTGGGCTCAGACATGCAGTTTCCAGGATTCTTCTTTCTTTCTGTTCCCCAAGATGAGGACAACTTTTTTTAGGCCGTCTCTGTCTTTCTCGTATACATCTTTCTTTCTTTCTTTTTTTTTGGATTCTTTAAAGATACTTGGTAGCAATTCCCTTTCGTAACCTCAAGTTTCTTTATGACTTTGAAATGCATTTATCCCCATCCACAATCTGAAGCTCCTTTTATGCAGCAAGGCTCCCTATTGGACTCCAGATCCCTCTGTATCAGACCCCTTTCCCTCAAGCTTACCTTTCACCCCAGGCCGGCTGTGATTGTCTAAATCTCAAGGCCCATGTGTCATTCACCAGCCCAAGAGTTAGCTCCACATGGCCCTTGAGTAAATCCTTAAACACTTAGCTTGGTACGTAAGGCCATTCAACATGCCAGCCCAGGCAGCTTCATCTCCCAGCATGCCCCATGTCATGTTTTGCCCTTCAGTAAGGCTGAATGACTGGCAGTTTCCTAAAGGAACCGCGCTCTCTCTTGCCTTTTGTCTCTGTCCGTTTTTCCACTACCACACCTGAATCTCACCCAGGGCAACTTCTCCTTCCTGAAGAGTGATCTCAGGAGTTACCCTTTTGAAGAGACCTTGCTAACTGATGATATCTCTCTCCTCCAAGTTCCTATTGTACCTGTTCCACATTAACCTCCACTGGGACACCTAACCCACTGGTTAGTTTCTAGTTTGAAGATTACTGTCAATGTTTTTTGGTAGACCTCCAAAGTCTGTGCATGCCTTTGGAGATGTATCTAGAATCGGGATTCCTGGATCATGGGGCATGCACAGGTTGAACTTTTGTAGGAACTGCTGAGGGTGTTTCATTTGGAAGTAGCCGTACCAGCTTATGTTCCCACCACCAGTTGTGAGTGTTTGTGTCGTTTCACATCCTCACAAACACTTAGTGTTTTCCATCTTTTTCATTTTAGCCATTCTGGTGGGTGTGTAGTGATATCACATTGTGGTTTGAATTTGTATTTCCCTATGACTAATGAAATTGAACACCTTTTCATATGTTTAGTGGCCATTGGGAGATCCTCTTCTGTGAAGTATCTATTTGAGTCTTTGGGGGTCCATTTTTCTATTGGGTTGTCTGTCTTTTTCATATTTTTTTTGTTTGTTCCTACCACATTGTGTGGTGGCCGCTCAGGGGATTCGTCTTTCCCATGACCATGAGCTCTGTGAGATTTCTGGACCCCCGGTGCCTAGTAAAGTTCCTCAGATAGCAAACTCTCAATACATAGTTTCTGTGGACTAAATAAACTATCTTTGATCCAGTAGGATAGCCATTCTCCTTGAGAAGAAGATGAAGGCAAAATAGGAGTGGAGTTCTGCTTTCTCTCAGGTGTCTGTCACTGTTCTGAGCTGTTAGCTTGTTCTCTCCTGGTTTGGTTGAAAATAACTTTATGAGCCCTTTTTGATGTCTGCAGTGGTTTTCTCAAGGTTTGTTTTCATGACTTGCTTAGTCTCACTCTTTTATGTCATATTTGGGGACCCCACTTCCATCTTTACATGTGCCCCAGGAAGTCACGCTGTCCCCGGTCCATTACCCCCTCTCTTCTCCCTCGTGCCACATCACGACTATGCCTTCAGATGGTAATTGTCAGAGTTTTCTCTCTCTGTTAAGCCACCCTCTCTGATTCTCAGCCTCTTGGGAATCTGCTTTCATAAAGTCTGTGACTGGTGTCTGACTATGTCTTATAGTTTTCTTCCATGATTACTACAGACTCTGGGATCATGGCATTGTATTCTACCCATTTTCCTCTCACATCTATTTCACAAACCTTTCATTGTTCTTGGTCAGAACTGAAGGCAGAAGATAAAATAGTACTCTTCTTCATCACTAACTCAAACTTCCATGAGATGAGATGACCAGAGGAGCAAGGATTCATTGAAGGGCCTGATTTTAACTGTCCAGGTGAAGACCCCTGCCATCCCTGGAGCTTGGCTCAGGTCAGGTGTATGACCTACATGAGAAAAGCAATGTCCATATCTCAGTCTCTAGAAGTATGTGATTCCATGCACTTCTTTCTTCTGTTATCTTCCTTCAAACCTCTTTATCATCTTCTTATCCATCCATCCCTCCATTCCTCCCTCCCTCCCTTTCTCTCTCCCTCCCTCCCTCCATCCATCTGTCCATCCATCCGTTAGCAAATATGTGCCAGGCACTCTGCTGGGCCCTCATGGAGCTTCTATTCTAATGGGGCTGGGAGTGTGGGATGGTCAATAAACATGATCAAAAAACAAAATATATAGTGTGTTCATTGGTGATAGGGATGTGGAAAAAAGTAAAGCAGGAAGTGCCAGAGATGGGAACTTGCCAGGAGTCCTCATTGGGAATATAGCATCAGACTGGAAAGAGGTGAGAGAGGCAGGCAGACGTCTGGGAGAAGAACACTCCAGGCAGAGGGAGTGGTAAATGCAAAGGTTCTGAGGCAGGAGTGGGCCTGCTGTGCTGCTGTGATCATTCTAGTTCTCAGAACGTGGTGACCCTTATGCTGGCATCCATGAAGCCCTGAAGTGGAGGACAGTGTACTAGTCATCTTTGCTTCTACCGCAGCACCCAGCAAAGTATCTTGTAGTCATATTCACTTGATATGAAAGGTTTTTATTTGAGTAAACAAACTTAGGTTGGACAACCTCTAAGGGCCCTTCCGCCTCTGAATTGCTGTGGTTGCCTCAGATGCATGGTGGATGGCACCATCTGTGAGTTGTTTTCTTCTAGCTTTTCCATATGGGCTTTTCTGAACACATGGTCCAGTGGCTTCTGGGCATGTGGCCTGGTCTCTGTCAAGGTGTGAGGCCTACACCAGATGTGTATGTTCCTAACACCATTGCTGGGTAACTACCCTAACATGTAATGGTATGAGACTGCAGCCATTTTATTATGCTCATGGATTCTGCAGGTCAGGAATTTGGGCTGGGCACAATGGGGATGGCTTGTCTGTGTACTGTGATGTCAGGGGCCTCAGCTGGAGACAGGACTTGTAAACGAGAGTACCTACAAGTGACTTCTCCGTGTGACTTGAACTTCCTCACATCATGGCAACCTCCAGATGGATAGTCAGATTTCTTGATGTGATGGCTCAGAGCTCCACATGCCCATCTTCTAGCAAACAATACCATAGCTACATTGTCTTGAATGACCTAGTCCTGGAAGCTACACAGCATCAGTTCCAGTGTAATCTATTGATTGCAGCAGTCACAAGCCCACCCAGGTTTAAGGAGAGGGGAGTTAGATTCCGCCTTTTGATGGTGGCATGTCAAGACTGTGTTGTAAAGAAGATGCAGGATGGGAGACCATCTTTGGGAAATACAGTCTTTTTTTTTTTTAGTTGGAGTCTCACTCTGTTGCCCAGACTGGAGCGCAGTGGTCGCTCCCGGCCACCGCAGCCTCGACCTGCTGGGCTCCAGCGATCCTTCCGCCTCAGCCTTCCATGTAGCTGGAACTACAGGCGCGCGCTACCACACCCGGCTAATTTTTTGATTTATTGTAGAGATGAGGTCTCACTTGCCCAGGTGGGTCTCGAACCTGTGGGCTCAGGCAATCCACTCACCTCAGCCTCCCAAGGTGTGGGATTACAGGCTGAGCCACTGAGCCTGGCTCATAGGTG
>CAUYQG010101240.1:0-10115 GCA_963574415.1 Tarsius wallacei | reverse complement strand
GTAAGAATCTGCCAAAGTGTCTTCCAAAGCGGCTCTGCCATTTTGCATTCCCACCAGCAATGAATGAGAGCTCCTGTTGCTCCACATCTTTGCTGGTATTTGGTGTTACTAATGTTTTGGATTTTGGTCATTCTAATAGGTGTGTAGTGATATCTCACTGCTGTTTTAATTTGCCATTCCAAATTGACATATGATGCTTACATATGTCTATTTCTTTCTCTTCTGTTCCATTGATCTATTTGTGTATTCTTTTGCCAATACCATATTCTTGATATCATAGCTTTATAGTGACTCTTTTTTTTTTTGAGTTGGAGCCTCACTCCATCACTCAGGCTGGAGTGCAGTGGCAGGCTCACAGCCACCCCAGCATCGACCTGCTGGGCTCTGGTGATCCTTCCACCTCAGCCTTCCAAGTAGCCGGAACTATAGGTGCACACTACCATGCCCAGCTAATTTTTGATTTATTGTAGAGACTGGTCTTGCCAAGTTGCATGGGCTGGTCTCAAACCTGTGGGCTTAGGCAGTCTACTCACCTCGGCCTCCCAAAGTGCTGGGATTACAGGCTAAACCACCAAGCCCAGCTGCTTTATAGTAATTCTTGAAGTTGGTTAGTGTCAGTCCTCCAACTTTCTCCTATCCTTCAATATTGTGTTGGCTATCATGCATCCTTTGTATCTCCATATAAACTTTAGAATCAATTTATCAATATCCACAAAAATAACTTGCTGAGATTTTGGTTGGAATTGTATTGAATATATAAGTCAAGCTGGCATAATGTATTTTTTTTTTTTTTGAGTTGGGGTCTCACTCTTGTTGCCCCCACTGGAGTGCAGTGGCACGCTCCTGGTCACCACAGCCTCGACCTTCTGGGCTCCAGCAATCCTTCCGCCTCAGCTTTCCAAGTAGCCAGAACTACAGGCACGTGCGACCACGCCCCGCTAATTTTTGATTTATTGTAGAGAGGTGGTCTCACCAAGTTGCCCGGGTGGGTCTTGAATTCTAGGGCTCAGGCAATCCACTCGCCTCAGCTTCTCAAAGTGCTGGGATTACAGGCTGAGCCACTGAGCCTGGCCGGGTAATGTATTTTTAAAATGAATTATCTTTATAAGTTTAAGCCTCATAATGACCTTTTGGGATAATGCTATTTTTATCACCATTATTCAGGTGAGGAAACTGAGGTTCAGATATTCCCTGAGTGTGAAGTCAAGGAAGGACCCTGTGGAATTTGACTGGAATATATATACATATGAATACATATAAAAGCACCAATGACATTTCAGTAGACATGAACGCATCTAACACCCAGATCTTGGTTTCTGTATTCCATTGCCCACTAAACAGAACCTGGGCTCTTTGGAGAAATCACTGATTCCAGGGCTAGAGTGAGAAGATACAAAATGAATCTGGAACATTTTCTTGTGCCATAAAGTTTTTTTTAAGACTAAAAAAAGTGAGAAAGTTATGTCAAAAGGACACAGGCTTGGATTTAGCAATGATTTATTGGCTATGACAACTAAAGCATAGGCAACCAAAGAAAAACAGACAAATAAGATTTCATAAAAATTAAAAACTTTTGTGTTTCAAAGGATGCTATCAACAGAGTGAAAAGGCAACCCACAGAAGAGAGAAAATGTTTGCAAACCATGTATCTGATAAAGGATTAATATCTAGACTATATAAAGTATAGTTTACTACAATAAAAATAGTCAGTAATCATGAATAAATCATGAAAAAATACATTAAAATGAATTAAAAAAGGAATAAAATCAGAATCATCTAGTCCATATTGACAATAAATAGAAAAATGAATGAATGCAGTCATGAGAGGGCTTTCCCTCACATTAAAATGTCAACTGATAAATGTGGAGAAAGAGAGAGAGCTGGAAAATGCCCATTTTGCAATAATCATAGTAAAGATTGATTTGGCAAATATCATCAATGGATGCTAAATCTAGGAAGGAAAGTTATTGAAGAACAGGATATTTGCATTGTCTCCAAGTGTCTCCTTAATGGAAAGGGAAAAATTAGAGCTAATCAAAGGAGAAACCAGACACAACATTGACTGTGTGATCAAAATCACCAATAAGAGTCAGTCAGATGCCACATGGCTCCACATGGGATGCCTTTAAAAAGATACAGCAACACTTATATAATTTCCTGGCTGGGAATGCATAGCCTGAATTTAATAATGAGGAAACACTAGACACACTCATATTGAGGACTGCCTATAAAGCAATTGGCCTATATTTTTTGGTAGTGATAATGTCATGTAAGATAAAGAAAGGCCAAAGAACTGTTCCAGAACAAAGGAACCTACCTCAATGCAATCTCTGACTCTGGTCTGCACCCAGTACTGGAGGGAAAAAAGTTAGAGGGACACTGAGACAACTGGCCACACTGGAACATGGATTGTTGATTAGAAAGTATTGTTATCAGTATTCAATTTACTGAATTTGATAATTGTACTGTGGTTATGTAAGAGAAAGTCTCTGCTCTTAGGGAATACACTGAACTGTGAAGGGCAAAGGGTCATGATGTATGCAATGTACTTTCAAATGGCACAAAAAAATGAGAGAAAGGATGACTAAATAATATGGCAACATGTTAGAAATTGCAAATCTGGGTGAAGGGTATACAAGAATTCTCTGGTTTACTCCTGCAAATATTCTGTAAATTTCAAATTATTTTCAAAATAACAAGTAAAAAAAATAGTCCCAAGAGCATACAGCTACTAAAGGTGGAGCTGAGATTTAAATCTAAGCTGTGTGGCATTCAGGAATGCTGTGTTGTCTTTCCCATCAGGTAGCTGGATCACTCCCATTTTACAGAGATCACTGAGGCCCTGCCTGTGTTAGTAGCATAAAGACTGGTTTTGGGATTCCGGCCTGGTAAGCTTCCACTGCTCTCTTAGACTGTCCTGTTGATAGAGCTGAGTGTTCTGCCTTGAGAGAGGACCTGATGTTTCTCTAGTGCCCCCTCCTACCACTTGTTGAGCTGGTTGGATTTCCAGGGTAGGGCCCGCTAGCCTTGTCTCTGGATCACCGGACAACGAGGACTGAGAAAGTTACGTTTAGTTAGGATAGTCACAGGCCAAGCTTCATGGATTTAGTTGCACACCTCTCTACCATTGTGACATATATTATATTGTCTGTCCTGCCCCGTACCCCCTTTTCTTTTGGGAGCAACACCTTATTTTGCTAACTTGTTTGTTTTTACTATCTAACCACTAGGTATGTTGTTCTGGTGGGTGTTGCCAGTCACAATGTCACACCTTCCTGGCTACTGTTGATTGGTCTAGGGGTGGGCATCGGCCAATCAGAGCCATACTCTGAGATTTGTTGGACTGGATTTAACGGAAGCAGGATACAGACTCTCTAGTACGAAGCTATGATGTGAGGCTCAGGAAGTGAAGGCAGCCACGGTCCCCATTAGGGGAAGACAGTTGGTCCGATAGAATAAAGCGAAGAGAAGCAGAGAAGAGAAAGAGTGCCCGAGGGTCCAGTTGTCTCTGAGGTTCTGCACTTCCCACTTTGGTTATGTTCCAAAGTCTATCAGCCCTCTTCCAATAAATTGCTCTGCTTTTGGATAAGTCTATTTGCTTTGGATTTTCATCACCTGAAGACAAAACGGGTCCATATGTCTGAGGTTCTGATCACTAGCTATCCTGACCATAAGGTCCCAGCAGGGAGGCTGTCAGCGGTCTGTTCCCTGGAGCCGGCTCTGTTTGGATGGGATTGGGGACCATAGAAGTTAGCACTGAGACCTTGTCCCACTGGTTCTGTCTGATTCTCAGGGAGGGCAGTAGCCTTTATACTACGGATAAGCCATTTGTATTCATGCCTCCACCTTACATGCTGGGCCTCCTGGGATATGGCCTTGTCCTTCTCCCCTCAGGTTAGGACCAGGTCGGTGGAAGGAATCTGTGGTTTATTTGGGACAACAGAAAGAAACAAGGGGGAATAATTCTTATCCAGGCTCCCCTTGGATGTCCTTGGTAGGAGGCATAGAAGGGGCTTAGGGAAGTCTTCTATACCAAGATGGAAAGAATGGTCACAATCTCTTTTGCCTATCTTTTTATTTATTTATTTATTTTTTGAGTTGGAGTCTCACTCTGTTGCCCAGACTGGAGTGTAGTGGCTGCTCCCGGCCACCGCAGCCTCGCCCTGCTGGGCTCCGGCGATCCTTCCTCCTCAGCCTTCCAAGTAGCTGGAACTACAGGCAGACGCTACCACACCCGGCTAATTTTTGATTTATTGTAGAGATGAGGTCTCACCAAGTTGCCCAGGCGGGTCTCCAACCCGCGGGCTCAGGCAATTCACTCACCTCGGCCTCCCAAGGCACGGGATTACAGGCTGAGCCACTGAGCCCGGCTTGCCTATCTTTTTAAATGAGGTATAAATTGCATACAGTCAAGTTCACAAATCTTAAGAATACATTTCTACATATGTCAAAGTTTAGTTTTGCCTGTCCTTGAACTTCATGTCATGGAATCACACAGTATGAGGGGGGACCCCAAAAACCCTGGTATTTATTTATAAAAGATTGTGTATTTATTCTTTCATGTTTAAACTTTAGTCACCTTCAAAGTATTCTCCATTTGATGTAATACACCTATTGAGACACTTTTTCCACTGCTCAAAACCGTTTTTGAACTCATCAATTCTGATGCCTTTTAAGTACTTCTGCCATTTCTTGTTTCACCTCTTCCACGTTGTCAAAATACTTTTGAGGATTTCTTTTCATCCAGGAAACAAAGTCACCTGGGCGAGAGTGGGTGAATAGGGAGGGTGGGACATGGAGTCATGCTGGTTTTGGTCAAAAACTGCTGAACACTCAGCGCAGTGTGGGCAGGTGCACTTGTAAATCACCCATCATGAAATAGGTAACATGTTGAAAGAATCTCCAAAAAAAATTCACTGACGTCTAACACAGCCTCTCACGGTGACGCTCGCTGGTACACTGATGCCAATGGACTCCTAGAACACTTACTTAGTGGAGGAAGCCTGAACTATAAGGGGCCCGTCCTACAAAAAAAAAATTACAGGTTTTTTCTTTTTGCACCCCTCCCGCTCCCCACATATGTGCTCTTTTGTGTTTGGCTCTCCCACTCATCAAAATATTGGGGCTAATATGTATTAGGTGCCTGGTACCTATCCAAATTTTTACATGTATACATTAATTTGCTTCTCATAGCACACCTATGAGGTAAGTACATGTGAAGGAGCTGGGGCATGGAGAGGTGAGGTAACTTACCCAAGACACAAGTCTGAAGTGGTAGAGTTAGGACTGAAAGGCAGGCCACCCACCTTCAGTCCATGCTCATACCTAAGAGACAGGAGATCTCATATGCATTTTAAGGACTGAGAAAGGCCAACGAGGTAGATCTGGGTATCTGTAGGTATAAATGGGACAGGAGAAGTAGAAACGTGTTGAAAAGACAAAAGAGCTGTACAAATATGTCAGGATTATACTTCATTTAATATAAACAGGATCACCATTCATCTATTTGTTAATTCAATACATATGTATGGAGCCCCTAAAGATACATGGCAGGTCAGTGGGTTCAGAATGACAGACAAAGTCACTGCACAGTGGAGCTGACAGTGCAGAGAGGAGGGAAGATATTTAAGAGGAAGTTATGTGTGTGTTGCGCTAAGAAAGGGGAAGTTCAGAATGTTTTGAAAGTGTGTCATCAGAGAAGTTGACCTTCTATGTGGTGTCAGGGAAGGCCTCACTGAGGAAGTGACATCTGAGCTGAGATCTGACAGGTCAACTTGTTGGAAAGGAAGGTTTAGCAGGCACAGGCAAGGGCATAAGCAAAGGCCCCGAGATGAGAGACAGAAACTAGAACAATAATTAGAAATTCAAAGTCACTAGCATATAATAATCTGCTATCGAACAGTTATTTGTATTGCTTTCATGCAAATAAAGTTCTTTATGGCAGTTTCAATGCTTCCTTGCTCCCATATATCATGGTACTATATGAGACAATCTTTTTTTGGCCACTCTAGGCCTTACCTAGTTTCTGCTACATTTTAATTTTATGAAGCTACATTCTTTACTGGTTATTCACATTAGCAAAGTGAGAGACACAGAGTATTTAGAAATGTGATGAATTATTGCTGCATCCATCTAACTAACTAGGCAAAGGACCTTTACAATAAGAACTACAAAACACTGGTTAAAAAAAAAAAATCAAGGATGACACAAACAAGTGGAAGAACATTCCATGCTCATGGATTGGAAGAATCAATATCATCAAGATGTCATCCTAGCCAGGCTTGGTGGCTCAGCCTGTAATCCCCTGCCTTGGGAGGCTGAGGTGAGTGGATTGCCTGAGCCTGAGGGTTTGAGACCCACCTGGGCAACTTGACAAGACCTCATCTCTACAATAATCAAAAATTAGCCGGGCGTGGTAGCGTGCCTGTAGTTCCAGCTACTTGGAAGGCTGAGGTGGAAGGATTGCCAGAGCCCAGCAGGTCAAGGCTGTGGTGGCCGGGAGCGACCACTGCACTCCAGTCTGGATGACAGAGTGAGACTCCAACTCAAAAAAAAAAAAAAAAAAAAAAGATGTCATTCTACCCAAGGCAACCTACAGATTCAATGCAGTCCCTGTCAAATTACCAGTATCATTTTTCAGACCTAGAAAAGACAATTCAGAGACTCATATGGAAGCAAAATGAGCCCAAATATCTAAAGCAATCCTCAGCAAAAAGAACAAAGCTGGAGGCATCACAATCCCAGACTTCAAACCTTACTACAAGGCTACAGTAACCAAGACAGCATGGTACCAGTACAAAATAGACACACAGACCAATGAAACAGGACAAAGAATCTGGAAATAAAACCATGGATCTTCAGCCTACTTATCTTTGGCAAAGCCAACAAAAACAAACATTGGGGAAAGGAAACCATATTTAGCAAATGGTGGTATGAAAACTGACTGACTACATGCAGAAGAATGAAACTGGATTCCTACCTATCACCATATACAAAAATAACTCAAAATGAAACAAGGACTTAAATGTGAAACCTCAAGCTGTAAGAAAAAAACTTAGGCAACATTCTTTTGGACATCAGAGTAGGCAATTACTTCACGACCAAGTCTTCAAAAGAGAATACAGCAAAATCTAAAATTGGCAGGTGGAATCTATCACATTAAAACGTTTTCGCTAAAAAATTAGCCGGGCATGGTAGTGCGTGCCTGTACTTCTGGCTACTTGAAAAGATGAGGTGGAAGGATCACCAGCCCAGCAGGTCAACACTGAGGTGGCCATGAGCATGCCACTGCACTCCAGTCTGGGCAATGGAGTGAGACTTCAACTCAAAAATAAATAAATAAATAAAACGTTTTTGCACGTCAAAAGAAACCATCAAGAGAGTAAAGAGACAACCCAAAGAATGGGAAAAGCTATGCATCTGACAAAGGCCTAACATCCAAGATTTACAAGGAACTCAAGCGTATTGACAGGAAAAAAACCAAACAACACCATTAAAAAGTGGGCAAGGGACATGAATAGACACTTCTCAAAGGAAGACATTCAAGTGATCAACAAACATATGGAAAAATGCTCAACTTCACTAATCATCATAGAAAAGCAAATCAAAACTACAATGAGATGCCAACTCACACTAAATGACTATCATTAAAAAGTAAAAAGTAGCCGGGCTCGGTGGCTCAGCCTGTAATCCCGCACCTTTGGGAGGCTGAGGTGAGTGGATTGCCTGAGCCCGCTGAGGTGAGTGGATTGCCTTATCTCTACAATAAATCAAAAAATTAGCTGGGCGTGGTAGCGCGTGCCTGTAGTACCAGCTACTTGGAAGGCTGAGGCAGAAGGATCGCCGGAGCCCAGCAGGGCGAGGCTGCGGTGGCCGGGAGCGGCCACTGCACTCCAGTCTGGGCGACAGAGTGAGACTCCAACTCAAAAAAAAAACCAAAACAAAATAAAAAGTAAAAAGTAGGGCAACCCCTTCGGGTCCCCTCCCATTGTGGGGTTTTCTCTGTCCTCTCAATAAATGCTGCTTTCTCAAAAAAAAAAAAAAAAAAAAGTAAAAAGTAAAAAAAAAACAGAGACTGTGGAGAAAAGGGAATGCTTCTACACTGTTGGTGGGAATATAAACTATTCAGTCCTTGTGGAAAACAGTGTGGCATTTTCTCAAAGAACTAAAAATTGAGTTACCATACAATCCAGGAATCTCTCTTCTGGGCATATATCAAGAGGAACATAAATCACTCTACCAGAAAGACGCCTGCACATGAATGTTCATTGCAGCATTATTCCCAATAACAAAAACATAGAACCAACCCAGATGCCCATAGAAAGTGGACTGGGCCGGGCTCGGTGGCTCAGCCTGTAATCCCAGCACTTTGGGAGGCTGAGGTGAGTGGATTGCCTGAGCTCGCGGGTTCGAGACCTGCCTGGGCAACTTGGCGAGACCTCATCTCTACAATAAATCAAAAATTAGCCGGGCGTGGTAGCGCACGCCTGTAGTTCCAGCTACTTGGAAGGCTGAGGCAGAAGGATTGCCGGAGCCCAGCAGGCGAGGCTGCGGTGGCCGGGAGCGGCCACTGTACTGCAGTCTGGGCGACAGAGTGAGACGCCAACTCAAAAAAAAAAAAAAAAAGAAAGTGGACTGGATAAATGGAACGTGGTACATATACATGATGGAATACTATTTAGCCATAAAGAAGAACAAAATCATGTCCTTTGCAGCAACGTGGATAAAATTGGAGACCATCATTCTAAGTGAACTATCACAGAAACAAAAAACAGGATACTGCATGTTCTCACTCGTAAGTGGGAACTAAACATTGGGCATTTGAGCATAAAGGTGGGAACAACAAACACTGACCACTGCTAAAGGCAGGAAGGAGGGGGGATAAGGGCACACAACCACCCACTGGGGACCATGTCCACTACTAGGGAGACAGAGGGCTTGCTAGAAGCCCAAACCTCACCAGCACAAAATTTACTTATGTAGCAAATCCTCATATGTACCCTGCCACTCTAAAATTAAAAAAAAAAAAAAAAAATCATTGCTGCAAAGTTTTTGCAATACTTCAGCAGAAGTGTTGCTAGATTTTAACAAACAACTTAATGTCTGTAGTTCCTCTGCCTTCATTTCCCATCAATATCATCATTAGCTAATATTCGTTAGTCAATTTCAATTATTTATTTTTAATATTGTTAAAGTTCACGTTCATTATAATTCTTTAAATTACAAGTCTCATGCAGTTCAGTGTTTTTCAAACTGTAATATGCATATAAATCACTTGCAGATTATATTAAAATGAAGAGTTTGACTAAGTTGATCTGGAGTAAGGCTGAGAGTCTGTATTTCTAACAAGCTCCCAGGTAATGCTGATGCTTCTGGTCCAGAATCACATTTTGAATAGCAAGGATCTAGATTAGAAGATTGAAGGTGTCATTATTTTCTTTCAGTAAGTTAAGCTTTCATTTTACAAATGACATTGTAGTTTACAATGTAGGATAAAACAAGAACTTGATTTTAAACTTTAGTTTGGATCATAGCTGGGCTGAGAGATTTGCAAATGAAATCTCCTTTTTCTAGTATTTTCCAAGCTGGAGAAATTGAAACAAATGCCAAGAGACTCCAACTTATTTTAAAATCAATAATCTATTTTTTGTAAGCATTATCTTCTAGCTTTTCTTTGAAGAATTTTTTTAATCTTTCTAAGGTTTTTGAGAGTATTATATATATTGACTTTTTATTTTTCTGTGTCACTTTGTTTAAACCATCAATTTTACTTAAAGCACTGTACTAAGTCAGTACTAATCTAATACATTTAGACATATGTTTGAAAGTAAAAGTGTGGCTAGTATTTTAGAACCTGTAGTTTTTATTAATATCATCGTAAACAAAGCATTGTGTACTCTTTTTATCTGAGTTTTTACTGGCATGAAATGCTTAACTCAATTTTCCCGTCATATATTTATTTATTTATTTATTTTTATTTTTATTTTTTTTTGAGTTGGAGTCTCACTCTGTCGCCCAGACTGGAGTGCAGTGGCCGCTCCCGGCCACCGCAGCCTCGACCTGCTGGGCTCCGGCGATCCTTCCGCCTCAGCCTTCCAAGTAGCTGGAATTACAGG
>CAUYQG010101239.1:0-67310 GCA_963574415.1 Tarsius wallacei | reverse complement strand
TTAAAATTCATTTGGAGCCGGTGGCTCAGCCTTTGGGAGACTGAGGTGAGTGAGTTGCCTGAGCCCGCGGGTTTGAGATCCGCCTGGGCAACTTGGTGAAACTTCATCTCTACAATAAATCAAAAATTAGCCGGGCGTGGTTGCGAGCACCTGTAGTTCCAGCTACTTGGAAGGCTGAGGCGGAAGGATCGCCGGAGCCCAGCAGGTCGAGGCTGCGGTGGGCGGGAGCGGCCACTGCACTCCAGTCTGGGTGACAGAGTGAGACTCCAACTCAAAAAAAAAAATTCATTTGGGCAGAGAATAAAGGAGCAACAGAAATTTTCAACTGTAATACTCAATATTTACCCATAACAAAAGATGAATACAAGTCATGTTTGACTTCTGCAATTACAAGAGGTGCTCTAAGTGGTTACCATCAGCATCCAGACACTTCTATTTAGTGTGAACTAAACGTAATACAGAGATAACATCTCTTAAAATGTATATACGTTTTTTGACACCCCCAGTATTTATTGATAACATGTGCCAGGCTTTGATATATAACCCCCTTAATATGCTCAAACTGGTAACAACACGTTTTACTCAGAGCATAGTGAATTAGACTAAAATTTATTTCATTTGCAATATTTGTTCCTCGCTTTTTTTTGAAAAACCTATCAACTTTGGAGTCATTCAAACCACAAATTACAGTCTTAATTTGCACATAATCTAATTTCCCAAATCTTCTTCCTACCTTTATTTTCAGAGTATGTTATTAAACTTTGCTTAATGAACAGTGAGAAACATGGAACTAGAATTTCCTAAAAACATGCTGTGTTGTGGAATAAGATGATCAAGGTGGAAGACCAGATGCTGCCATTATTTAACTCTTCAAGGCTTACCCTGAGGCCTGTACCTCTGTGGAGTCTCTGGTGATGACAACCTCCATCCCTGTTCCAGCTGGAGGGCTTGGTGCCTTCTGGAATAGGAACATGTGCTTTCTCTTGAGAAAGCTCTATAGATCCAGCAGTAGCAGGGATAGCAGGGAGGCAGCCTCCCCTAAACCAGGGCATCCTAATTTTGAGTTCGAATTGATGCAGGCTGGTCTGTTCCCAGGGGTAATTTTCTCTGTCTCTTGTGCAGGGTGCTAAGGTGACAGGCCAGAGTGTGGAGAAAGCTGCACTTCCGGCTTTGAAGGACCAGATTTTAATTAGCTGAAAAGCTTCTTCCCTGATTTCAAACACGTCTGCTTTTAAATCATAAGCTAGACTGGGAGACAGAGGACCTGGTGTGAATCTAAACTTTATCACTATCTAAATGGGCTTTAGTTTTCTCATGTGTCAGATGGGGGAAATTAGCATCCAATTCCCAGTTTTGCTACAAAGATAAAATGGCCAAGGGAAGCCTCTAAGATAGTGCCACGTAGTGGACACTCATGAAGGTGCTGGCTCTGAAATCTCTGCATAAGTGTGCTTCTCTATTACAGCTTTGCATCTTTCCTTAACCCCAGTAACTCTTTAGTAAATTACCTAAGCTTCAGACTTAGTTTTCCCCCCTCCTTTTCTATTTGGAATCACAGGCGGAAGAATTATGCAAACCTACAAAGGGCTTTACCAGTGTGTGCCTCTACTTAAATTGTTTCTTAAAGTCAAATTCTTTAAAAAAAAAAAAAAAATCACCCTTTAGCTGCCCTTTGGGTATATATGTTACTCTGTACATGTGTCCCACACATTTCTGATGCAAACCAAACCCGGTAAAAGTTGATTGTCTGAAGCTTCCCAATTTCTCTTCTCTGTTTGGGAGGTGGGGGTGGGGTGAAGGAGAGGAAAACGATAGGAAGTCATCAGTATGAAATAGTGCTGTGAAAATGCAAGGTAGCTGAGCAAACTGTCAGACCTGGACAAGGCTTGTTCTCCTCATTTTCAAATTGGGAGTAAATTGCTCATCATATCATTGTTGTGGAGACTGAACTAGATCATGTTTGCAAGTAGCCTAACACAGGACCAAACCACAGTATGTGCTCAAGAAAAGTGGGGCATTTTCATTCCTTATCTGTGTTTCCTAAATTGAGAGATTTGCCCATCTTCTGAATTTCCATACCCTTCTCTGATACTATGTCCTGACTTGTACAGTATTGCAGTAATTGGGTGTAAATCCTCTCCCCTACTCCCCTGGAACAATTACTCTGTCTGAGCATTTTAGTACATCTCAGAGACCTAGCCCAGTGTCCAGCATTATTCATTATGGAATGAAGAAGATGTTCCCAAATAATCAGGAAGGGATTGTGCATGTTTTTGAAGAAAGCAGGCCGGGCTCGGTAGCTCACCCTGTAATCCCAGCACTTTGGAGGCCGAGGTGAGTGGACTGCCTGAGCCTGCGAGTTGGAGACCCGCCTAGGCAACTTGGCGAGACCTCGTCTCTACAATAAATCGAAAAATTAGCTGGGCGTGGTAGCACGTGCCTGTATTTCCGGCTACTTGGAAGGCTGAGGCGGAAGAACTGCCGGAGCCCAACAGGTCGAGGCTGCGGTGGCCGGGAGCGTGCCACTGCACTCCAGTCTGGGCAACAGAGTGAGATTCCAACTTAAAACAATAATAATAATAATAATAATAAAGAAAGAAAGCTAGCTCTGTTTGTCAGTTTTTGATAATAGCCTATAAAGGCAAACCTATCAAGAGTGAAGGGATACCAATTAAGAGAAAGAGAAAGAAAATTCCATTTGCTTTTGCACCCAGCAGGGCATTAGAATGTGCAATGGCTTACATGCCCAAGAAGCTGAGATTGTTTATTGCAGGTTGGGGCTTCTTACTGTAGAAATGGAATTTCTGTCTTCTAGCTGAAGGGAAGAGGAACTTGAATAATCCCAGTACTCTCTGGAGCCCAGGGAAGAGTTGAGGACCCTCTTAAAGGCATAAAAGAAAGGCTGGGATTATGTCTATTATGAACATTTGCAAATAATGTGACTTTACGAAGTTTTTGTCAAAAGATTACAATATTGGAAGGCATCATGATAAAATAATGTACCTTGCAAGCAGCTTTCCTATTTTAAAAAACCCCTCAAATTTCTATTTATTAAGGTATAACATATAGAGTGTGATTAAAATCACAAATAAATCTTCAGCTAAAATCACTGTTTTGTTAAAAAGAAACAGCCAGGGAAATAGTGGGTGGAAATGGTTGCTTAATTTCCTGCATGTTAACACCACGGAATATGGAGAGAGAAATTTTCCTCCAAGATAGAGACTTAATAAGTATAGAGAAATTTGCCTAGAGTCTCTCCTAGAAATGCACTTATATTGTAAAGCACAGTTTTCAGTCTTTAAACAATCAAGACTCTGTATTTGAAAGGCATTAGGAAATAAAGTCACTTTTCAGTGCACTGGGAGCAATCCCTTGAAGCAAATTTGGCAGAAGCGCCCCATGAATAATAAGATAGGGAGTGTGTCAAATCATCCAGGTTTTAGGCTGTGCTTGGTGCAGCTTGGCCATATAACAAGTGTTAAATAAAATAATAGCAACATGTGACACGGAGAGCCTGATTCTCCCATTCTTACTGCTAAACCCACATACCAGATGGTAATAGACACCCGTAATCAAGTGCAGAGCCCGTGTGGGCTGGGGCTGGTGGCAGCTCTGAGTCAGGCGGTGCCTTCCCTCCTGGCCTCATGTGGAGGAGCTGCCCGACCTCCACCACCAGCTATCAGGGGGTGTTGGTGCCTCTGAGCGCTCAGAGAGTCCATCGATGAATAATCCATGAATGAGGCTGGTTTCCTTCAACTATGCACAAAATGAATGAGCTCCCCTTGCCACCAGAGGAAGCAACTTTCTAATAAGATATATAAGTAAATGAAGACACCTCAGCTGGAACTAGTACAGTTGGTTACTTATGAGACACTTGGAAGTATTTGCTCTTAAAAAAAAATTACCCTAGCTGGGCACGGTGGCTCACGCCTGTAATCCCAGCACCTTGGAAGGAAGAGGTGAGAGGACTGCCTGAGCTCAGGGGTTTGAGACCAGCCTAGACAACATGGTGAGACCTCGTCTCTACAACAAATTTTTAAAAAAATCATCCAGGCGTGGTGATGCATGCCTGTGGTTCCAGCTTGGAAGGCTGAGGCAGAAGGATTGCCTGAACCTAGCGGGTTGAAGCTGCGGTGGCCATGAGAAAATACCTTGAAGATATTATGCTGAAGGAAATACGCCTATCACAAAAGGACAAACATGGGATAATTCCACTTTTTTGAAGTATCTAGAGGAGTCAAATTCACAGAGACAGAAAGTAGAATGATGGTTGCCTGGGGCTGGAAGAGGGGAAGGGAAGTTATGGTTTAATGTGTGCAGAGTTTCAGTTTTGCAAGATGGAAGGAGTTCTGTGAATGGATGGTGGTGATAGTATCACGACACAAGTAGATGTACTCAAGGTCCTGGAACGGCACATTTTAGAATGGTTAAGATGGTAAATTTTGTGTTATATGTATTCTACCACATTTTAAAAATGTAAATAATACATACATAAAAATCTAACAAGCATTTATTTCTTCCGAGTGTCAGTGAACACCATGGAGATGTTCCTCCTATCATAAAATGACAGCAGAAGCATTTTGAAGCATTTAAAGGCAGTCTTCCACAACATTCTTTCCTGTAGGTGTTGATTTCCCTAGACAGTGAGCTCGTCCAGGGCATAGTGATGTCATCCTCATCTCTGTGTCCTTGTAGTTGTGCACAGGTCCTTGAAACATGAGGTCCATAGCATCCCTGGGCTTCTGTTATTAAGACAACTCAAATACCAAATGGACTCTTCAGTTCTACCAAAAATCAATTAAAAAAAAAATCAGACCACTTCTAAAGCAAATGAATTCAGTGGGAGGAGAAATGTATTTTTCTTTGAGATTGGAAGTTATATAAATCAAACTTCAAAGAACACCAGCACATTCTTTCATGTTGCATATGGTTTTTGAACTGAAGAGCTCAAACTTTTGGTGCTGTGACCTCAGGTTTCCCTGCATCTGTGGCCTGGGAAATCGAATTTCACATTGGACCAACCTCTGTGTGTGCTGGTTTTTGACTCACTAGAGAAGAGCCTGATCAATAATCACTTGAAAGAAAATGTTAGTTTGATCTAAAAATGAAGCTCATGTTTTCATGATCAAAGTAGCTTCTCAGGGAACCCATACCTTCCATTGATTATGTTCCTGAATAGTGACACAGACAACTCCCAAAGCATTTCTCACTTGAAGTTTACAGTGAACCTACTTCTCTTGCACTTACGGCCTCTACCACGAAATTAAGAAGGACATTATGGAGTATCTTTGTGCATTAAGGGCTTTGTCTCCCAAATAATATTCTGAGTCCCTTGTGTAGTAGAAATATCATATTTTGCTGGTAAATTTGGGCCAGACCCTATGTTAGACATATTGTGCTTATCAACCACAAACCACTCCCAAACACTTCCTGGGAGAACTATGTTTGCGACTCATAATTAATTGATTGGTTGAATGGCTATCAACTGAGTACAAAATTGTTTACTGAAGTGGGTCTTATTGCAATCCTCTCGTGCTTTCATCTGTGTTGGCAACCACGCCTGCAAAAGCTCACTTTACACCCTCTACACACAACATTTTTGTTTTTAACTTCAAAGTAGGGACAAAAGAGGTGGTTGCTGGTTGTCCTTTGGATTCGTGATTTACATGACTAATTGTCCATTTATTTTTTCTCTCCTCTGTTCATCTTCTTTTCAGCTCAACAAAAGCACATCATAATGTTTCATTTAGAGTCATGAACACCCTAGGAGCAGAGGGAAACACAGGAAGATTCACAAATGAATTCGGCCACTGACAAACATTCTCCAAGCCAACCATTCAGGTCAGATTGCACTGTGTGAAAAAATGAAGTAAAGTCTCCATTTTACTAGGCTAAAACTCACTGAGGAGTTTGATGTACTGCCCAAACTGCAACATGTTTTAGAATCATAGAGGTTTACTAGAAGAGACAGCAGAGATCATCATGTTCAGTGATTCCCATTCTTAGTTGCACATGAAAATCATCTGGGCCAGGCGTAGTGGCTCATGCCCATAATCCCAGCACTTTGGGAGGCCGAGGTGAGAGGATTTGCCTGAGCCCATGGGTTCGAGACCAACCTGGGCAACTTGGTGAGACCTTATCTCTACAATAAATCAAAAAATTAGCCAGACGTGGTGACGCGTGCCTGTAGTTCCAGCCACTTGGCAGACTGAGCCCAGCAGGTCGAGAATGTGGTGGCTGTGAGTGTGCCATTGCACTCCACCCTGGGGGGTGACAGAGTGAGATTCTGACGCAAAAAAAAAAAGAAAAGAAAAAGAAAATCATCTGAGGCACTTAAAAAAAATTACTACCATGTAGATCCCACCTGAGAGATTCTGATTCAACTGCATTTATAAAAAGTTTTTTTAAGTTTTTAAAAGTCCTTTTAAAAAGTGTTTCAAGTAATTCTATTGTATCCCTCTGCTCCTTGCACAGGACTGGCACATAATTTTTTCTTAATGAATATGTATTAAGTGCATGAAATAGAGATAAATATAGGAAAGCACACTATTTCTACATATGGAATTTAATACAGATGGAATAATATAAAGAACTAGAAATAACTATAATAGTTTCTGAAAATTTCGGAACCTTCAGAAACTTTTCATCTTCTGCCTAAAATCTAACATCTCCCATCATCACTGTGAGCTTCTTTTTCTTAGGAGCCTCAACTAAAATTCAGTAGGCAGAGTATAAAATCAAGACCAAGAGGAATGCTTTGTGAAGATTTTAAAGACAATAATATACCAATTAAAACTTAAAAAAAAAGTTTTCTAAGTAATTCTAATGTGTAGCCAGGTTTGAGAATCATCGGTACAGCTCAACATGCCTCCTGCCTCCATTTAGAGAGCAAGAAAAGGGAAATGATTTGCTGAAAGTCACACGGAGATTGGTAGAAGGATGCAAGCAGAGACTTTCATATCCTAAATCCAGTGCTCTAATCTTCTTGAAACTTTCTTCTACAGTATTCTGCCGCCAATTCTGTTCTTTAGAAAGTGTAAAAACATAAGTAAAATATTATCAAGTAGGTGATTTTCATTCAACCTAGAATGATTTCAAACTGAGATTAAAGGCAAACTGGAAAGTTTGTTTTAGTTTTATTTCAATATCTGAATCATGATGAATCCAAAAGATGAAAGATTCTACCTACTGTCAGGATCTGCCAAAGGAGGACAAACAAAATCTGTGTGTACCCTGAACGATTACATACTTCTAAAATTAAAAAGATTAATCAGAGGCATGAAGTTTAAAGAAGAGAAGAAAACAAAATGAAATAATAAGAGTGGCTGTAATGAATGCTGCGCTTGGACTGATTCTAAAGATGATTCCATTCTATTGTAAAAGTCAAGTCATGAAAGCCTAAGAGAAAATGCAAATGGCCGATAAATACATGAAGAGATGCTCAGTCTCACCAGTGGTCAGGAAAATGAAATTAAACTACAATTTAATTGCTCAGATTAAGAAACAGTAAAAAGTTGATCATACAGGGCTGGCAAGGATGTGGGGAAAAGGCAATCTGATATACATTTGGGAATGATGTTGCTTCCAGACAGAGTCTGAACAACAGGCATGGGCAGAACACGAAAGATTCTGGAGAGGAAGTCATTGGGAAAGATCTATTGATGCTTATCGACATTTTATTATTTGAAGATTCCAAGTCATTATTAAAGCAATGATATTTACATCTTCTAATATAGGAATTACAAAGACAGATACAGCAAGAATTTATTTTTGAAATCATACAAGTAAAAATCATGTGTCCAAAGTATTTTGTAAAAGATCTACATTTCTATTTTGGGAAGAAGAATTTGGACGCCATTATTTTATATTCCCTTTGTTGAGTCAGGACATTTAGGTCCTTGTTTAGTGTGTAGGGCAGTTTCCAAATCAGCTCCAGAGAAGTACAACATTTGGGCTACTTTCCCTGCCTTCTGCCTCTTGCCCTTTGCAACTGCAAATCTCAGGGTTATCCAACCGGAGAAAGCAATGCTTACTCACTGCCCTCCCTGTGGAATTCCTCGACGTCATGCAAGCCAACAGGTTCTACACTCTTGGATGGAAAACTTCCCACCAGCTCAGTTGCTGGATATGTATCTGCCTACCATGTATTGAGTGCTTGTTAGTATTAGGCATAGTGTTTCGTTTTCTCATATACCGTTTTGTCCTCCAACATTCCTACAGGCAGTTATTATTTCTGTCCCAATTCTACATATGAGGTTTAGAAAGTTGAAATGTCTTTCCTGAGGACATCCAGCTTGCAATTGGCAGAAAGGGTCTTGATCTTCCTGGTTTAGGAGCTTCACCTTGACATAAAAGAGAAGTTTGGGGAGTGAAAACATAATTTTCTACCACTTTCCTCCTTGGGTAATGGTGAGGGGGGCATTGTATCTGAATAGATCCTTGTGGAATTGGCTAACGGAAGGGAGGCTAACCCAGGCCCAGTGACTTCAATGCCTCATCCTGAATCCCTATGCTCTGCTTCCTTTAATCTCTAAGGAACTGCATCCTTCCCTGCCAGGGTCACTGCCAGCCTCGTCCGCACGTTGGTCCCTTTGCCACCTCCACTGCAGTCAGTGAAGAAACAGGCCTCTATGGCCACTGCTGCCACCTGCTGGGGTCTGGTCTGTCTGCCCAAGCTGGTGTCAGGGGCCATGCAAAGGCCCTTCCTAGCCCTAACTTTGATACATTACACCCTCTGCTTCTTTTGGGAAATTGGGCAAAATTTCAACACATCCACCCCAATTTACCCTCTTGAATTTGGGCTTTTGGGGCCGCCATCTATCAGTTCTCTCCCTAGGTCCCATGGAGGAGAAGAGAGAAGAGTCTCTCTCCTCCTATGTCCCTGTCTCATAAAACTGCCCAGAAAGGTAAGACAATGGTCTATGGAGATGAATGAGACTTTAATTCCACCAAGATTCCCAGACTTTTGATAGGAATAAAGCACGGTGCCTGCTGACTTATGACATTTTGACTTATGGTACTTGGCCTGGGCATTTACAATCAGAACTTCAGAAGAATCTTTCATGAATTGAATCAACAATGAAGACTATCAAGGCTGACACCCCCATCCACAACTCTGAACAACGTATCAGTGTACTTGAAGTCATAAAGAATTTCTTCAAGGAAGTTAATCAAGAAAATCAGAACTTCAGTGGATTCATTTGAAGATTTGCCACAGCAGCTCAGTCACAGGTAATAACCCATCCTAAGAAATATTTACAACATTAAGTGCTTGCTTCCTGTATTAATGTGAACTCTTTGTTAGCAAGTGACAGAAACAGACTCAAATTCACTTAAAGTCTCCCATCCCTGGAGAAAGCCATGGAGGACCGACCTTAGGTATGTCTGAAGCTAGCAGCACCACTTTGGGCTTCTCTTTATTTGTCTCTTGCCTCTGCCTCTCTCTGCCTGCTGGTTCTATTCTGCTTGAGTTCAAAAGTTCTAGTGAAGAGTGTGGGGGAAGGAGGATGGTCATGGACAAGAGCAGCCTAAACTCATTCCTTCCCTCCATGGTCAACATGGAAACCCCTTCCCAGCAGCTCTGCTTAAGAAAATCCTACAGCAGGGTTCAAATGGGCATTTTTTGGATCATGTGACTATAAGAAAGGGGAAGGAGTATGGGGAAGAAAATGAGAAATACACACTACAGTTCTACAGAATTAATACATATTTATAAAACAAAATTTATTTTATTTAATCTTCATTTTTTTTATTGTACGAAATAGGTTTCCACAGACAGAATCCCAAAAGATAAAATTGTGACTATTGGAAGTTAGGTTTTAACTTAACTAACCATATTTTTTTCTTTACCTCACTTATCACAATTTTAGTTATATATTTATTGTATGATCATTTGATTATCCCTTGTCTGATGAACTGGAATATAAACTCCATGAGGGCAGGGACCAAAAGCACTTTTATTCACATGATTTTCTCAGCACCTAGAACATTCCTAGTATACAGTTGGCATCTAACACATCCTCCAAATGATTGAGTAGTCATCCTTGATGCTAAATTCGATATAAGTAAACACCAGATGATTTCAAAGTTAAAGAATCATAAGTTTAAAAAAAAAAAAAAAAAAAACCCAAAGCACCATGAGAAAGAAAAAGGAAATGAGATGAATACCTAGAATTAGAGTATCCAACTAGCCTCACCATTCATGGCCTTCCAGAGAATATACAGCAGGACCATGGTAATATCAAAGAGTAAGTACCTGATGAGCTAAAAGTTAAAAGCTTAAGACAGTCATAAAGGAGAAAGGTTTAAAGTTCTAGCTCATTCTGAAAACTTAAAGGCTTACAGAAAAAGTTGACATGCATATTATGTGAAGGACAGAATTGAGCTTAAGAAACTTACCACCTATCACTTCTGTTTGGACCAGCTTCAAAATGGAAATGTCATCAAACCAGACATTCAGATAGGTCTCTTAATTAGCCTGTGTTTAATGGTACAATACCCTAATGAAAATCACGCTGCTTGAGTACTTTATCGGGTTGTACTAAAAATTATGGCATTTCAATTGCACATGTTCTTGCTCTCTGTACACTTTACAATACAACTGTTTGAGTCTCTGTTAATTAAGCTCTGCAGCTTCCTGTGACCAGAACTTCCTGTGCCTGAGCCCAGGCCACTGAGATGGTAGGGGGTGGGGAGGAACAGTCAGCAGCAACCCCCCCACCCGTGGTTATTGAGGCATCCTCTCTCCATCCGAGTTCTTAGGATGCAGAAACGGTTCTGGGAGAAAAGGTACCAGAGGGAAGGCCGTGAGCTCAGAGGCAGAGGAAGCAGGGCCTTAACATGTGTTTGACCAGGGTGGTGGAAAGCAGTTACACCTGGATGAGAGGCAGACACTGACAAAGAAAAAAAGATTGGAGGAAAAAGAAAAGGAACGTGTTCAGACATGATGAATTTTTTTTCTCTTTTTCTTTTTTTTACTAGGGAAGAGGCAGAACAGGGAATTGAGGCTGATGGATGCCTCATAGGAGGGGCCCCCTCAAAGCCAAGGAGAGGCTCCAACAGAGGGGAGGGTGCCAGTGACCATGTGACTCCCTGACAGGAGGGTCCAGACCTCTACTCTGGGGCCTGGGATGACAGTCAAAATAGTCAAGGCAGGTTAAGAGCCAGTGTTTGCTGATGCTTTTCCATGACTTCACCTTACCCTGAACCCCAGACACGAAGGCTGGCCCTAAGGAGCTTGGAGCCGCCTAGGAGTTTGTACTTTTCCATAGACACTTTCCTTCCCACTAGGCAGCTCACACCTCTGGGCTAAGGTATCTTCAACGTAAGGATTACCTCAAAGTTAATTATTTAATTCTATACATGGAAAAAATGATGCAGAGAGGAGAAACATGGAGAATTTATCTGATAGAAGGAGAAAATGGAAACACCAAGTCATTTATTTTAGCCATAAAATGCTCTTTTTGGACTCTTGTGGCAAAGCAAAAGGAGCACTGGGCTGGCAGTCAAAGCATTTACCTTCCAGCAGTGGATGTGCCACACCCCTGCTGGGCGGTTTTGTGTGGGTTGTTTACCCCTCGTCCTGTTAATTCCTCTGGAAAATGATGAAAGGATATTTAAGTTCTCCTCCAGGTTTCATTTTCCAACGGTGATATTAGTTTTTCAGTTAAAAATTATACGACTTGTAATTGCATCACTATTAGAATATTTTTTCCTCTCTACGGGAAGATCTAGAAAGTATTTCCCAATATTGATGAGGGAATGAAGTAGCTATGAGACTGTGCTTGTCATAATATGCATCATTTCACATGTGTCTCCTGAAAGACATCAGCATTTGCAGCCACTCTTGCAATCATGAATTCTATTCTCTTTTTCTCCTGTGACTTTTATTCTTCCACAAGCAGTGTGCAAGTTGCTTCTCACCAGAACTTTTTTTTAAAGGAGCTACATATTTTCTCTACACCAATGCAACCAGGATTGACTATTTGGAGTAAAGCAATGACAGAACAAATTTTAAGTTTCAGTTTTGAGCTATGGTTTCCACCCCTGTTAATCACAGCGCCACCTCCATGCATTTCATTAGTCTTTTCATACCCGGGTCCCCATTACCCCAGGCCCTAGTCCACTAATTGATCTTTCTCCTATGAAACCTATCTCTACGAATGCTGCATGCCCAGAGCTACACACTTTTTTTCCCCTTAAAACACTGCTACCAGTCAGGCACGATGGCTCATGCGTGTAATCTCAGCACTTTGGGAGGCGGAGGCAAGAGGATTGCCTGAGCCTAGGGTTTTCGAGACCATCCTGGGCAGCTTGCCAGACCTCATCTCTACAAAAAAAGAAAAAAACAAAACAAAACAAAACGAAAAAACATTGTTACCACCCTCTGTCATCTGTATGGACGACAGGATAAAGTCCAAAACCTTGATCTAATTCTTAGCTCTTTCTTTCTCCACTGGTCTACGTTTCTCTGAGTAGCCCTAGTCACTGTCACTCCCTCGCATAGCCCGTTTCAGCCTCTCAGAAGATTCCCTGTTCTAGGCATATTCCAGACTTTTGACACTGTGCACATACCCCTTACTTACTCGAAGCATCTCCCCCTTCACCCCATCAATCAAATCCTCGTCTTCTTTCCAAACTCAGCCAAGACCACCTTTCCTCTACAGCATTTTCCTGAGCTCTGCATCTTGAAGGGCTATCCCTGCTTTGAATGGTCCACAGCAAAAGAAATGACCAAATTCAACTCAGAGATATTTCCTAATGGGGCCAGAAATTCCTTAGCAGGGTTGAGTCCACTTTTAATAAGGATAAGATTAAGGTCCCCTCTCAAAACATAGCCAGATGAGACAGGAGTCAAAGTACAAAGGTGGGTCCCTAACTAGTTCCAACAGAACAGGACTGGGGAGGACCAGGGTGAGCTGGCTTCCTATGAGACGGAGAATCTGAGGAAGGGGCAGATATGGTGGGCCTGGGATTAGTGGCAGAAATTCAGATTGCACCAGTGGAGGCTGCTGTGGGTGGTTTCACCTTCTCTCACCACCAAATGTGGTCTTTGGGTCCCATGTACTATATCTTTCTATTTTCTACCACCTCCACCTTCCAAAAAAAAATCTTTTTAGAGCAATTAGAAGAGGTTTAGTAAAAGTTGAATTCCCCAAGGCCCTAGAAGCATGACTATCTGGATTTTTTCCTCCAAGGTACAACACAATTTACCTTAATCCTTGTCCCAATTGACCAAGGTGAACATTATGCAAGCAGATGTTTGACTGAGGCGTGATAACTCACAGCATTCAGAAGATGACTTGCCCAGGTGACAATGAAAATGATAATATTAATGATGAAATAAATGATAACACATTTACTGAGCTCTTACCGTGTAGTGGGCACTGTTGTAAGTACTGTTCATTTGTGCATGCATTTAACACAATACTTTGATAAGGCAGTTACCATTATCATTCCCATTACACAATTGATGGGATCCAAATTGGTATCTTGCCCCAAGTCACACAGTTAGTGAGTGTCAGAGTTCTGCCCAATGACTATGGTCTTCATTTTCATGTTTTGTTTCAATTTAGGGGAAGAGCCTTAGCAGAACCTTCTCTATCATGAGTCTAGGGCAGAGAAACTCACATGTTTGCAGGGGGGTAGAGTCGTCAATGCTTTCCTGACTTTTCCTCTTATGGCATCCTCTGGGATCTTAAGGCCGCTCATTACCTGAAATATGAAAATGGCATATGTTTAATTATTCATTTCCCATCACCCTTAATGAGGAGATTAACTGCCTAGCGAAACAAAAGGAAATAGTCTGACCTTCAGGCTGTCAGGAAGTGATAATTAACTAAAACCCCAAGTCAGTTTAAATGGACAAATGAAAGTATTACTGATCTTGATGCAAATGAGCCATGAGGGTCACTAATTGGAGTCACATAATGGAGCAATGACAATAAGGAGATAAACATGTGCTAAAAATACATTTGCTTAATTATGTGTGCAGGTGCTCTCTCAAGGTTTCCAAAGCTCCTTTAACTTACCTGATGTCTTAGGGCATTGAACCTTGGTGAAGAAAAGGTAGCAGAGCTGTGACTTGCAGGGGGGACAAAGCAGGGGAGGCTATGGGTATAGGGACAAGAGTCAACTTGGTCTCAGATGCGAAAGAGCATCAGGAAAGTAAAGGTTAAGCTGGAGTTCTGTTCATCTCAGCTTCAAGACCAACTGGTTGGTTTTTCATCACTTAGTTGATTGGTTTGACCAAAAGTTACTGTGGGAATGATTCATGGAAACATTCTGCTGCACAACGTGTAAACACAGCCTTCTAATCTAGACCTTCGCTATTAAAATGGTCATAAATAGCTGTGAATTACTACTGTTGTGCAACTCGTGACTTCATCATGGCTTCTGGCAGAGCAGATGGGAGCTACATTCCAGGCACTGCTGCGGTGCCCATCGTTCCCATAGCATTTAATGAGCACAGTGTGGTAGGTGCTACACAGATGACAAAATGGCATCCTCCTTGTTCTGTTCTCTTCCAAGACAACACATTTTTTTAAAGGCCATCAAGCCTGCAAGTCTCCACACACAGATACTACATGACATATAAATATATATCTGCTCAAAATAAGGCAATATGTGTCACTATTAATAACTCAAAGAGTCATGGGGATTCAGGCAGTCCAATTCCTCTGCCAAAAGTTCAGAATGTTTGCTCAGTGCTTTGATTTTTTTTTTTTGTTTAACTCTGTTCTTGGTTTGCTTCAGCACATTTCCTATTTAGATACTCCACCAAGTATGTGTCAAACTCTATCTGTGACCTTACTAGGACATAACAGAGCATACAGGACAGGAATGGGAGGATTTTAACGGTATTGGGATTTTGAAAATTGTGCTTGCCTAACAAATATTTTCCATTTCTCTCTACCATAGCAACCATAGCAACCTTTGCCATATATGCAGAAATTGCTAAAGAAAGAGTGAGGATACTCTGCTAGGTTATTTATACTAATACTACTATTGTATTAGGTATTTCTTGAACATTAACTATTTCCCAGCACAGTACTCCTAGACGTCATTGCTAAGCCTCAATGTTGAGTTAATACTCAATCCTACAAAGTAGTTGTTATTACATTTCACAAACCAAGGCTCAGCGTTTAAGTAACTGGCCCAAGAAGACATGCGAGTGACTCTCAGGACCAGAATTCAAATCCAAGGAGGGCTCCTTAGCTTGTGCCATAGGAAACGGCTAGTAGTCATTTGTTTCTGACCAAAAATGGCAATTTTATGATTCAACCTAATACCATAATGTGTTGCCTCTGAAAGAAAATCTACATTCTTCTCCTGACATCACAAAGACTCCTTGCAGACTGGCAGCATGTTGATTGGAAAATTGTATAATACAGTACAGTGAGTGGGGGTTTGGGGGAATGGTAATGTAGTCTATTATCTTTGCACTAGTTATTGTTACAAGACATGATGTGAAACTGCACAAAAAATGGCAAAGCATGTCAAAAACTCTTTAATCTACTTACACTTTTTGATATATTCTATCTGAAAATTTCCACATGTAATCATGATCACAAGACTTTTTCAAGCATTTAGGAGCTAATGATACTAAAATATAATTTTGGTAGATTATATATTTTAATGAGCAGGTAGCCTATGAGTCTATAACATGGGTGGATTAGAAGGATAATTTGGTAAAAGCAATTTAGTTTCTCGGGAACTACTTGGGAATTGTATCACAGTGCTTTAGATAGAAGCTACTGTCTATGACAAATTATTTCTCTGAATTCTTCTGTTAGAAATAATGCATAATAAACTCAAACCTTTCTGAAAGCTAAATTAATCTGCTTTCTCCATATAATCTCCATATATTTAGAATGGGAAAGATTAAGAGGCTAATGATGATTATTACATTTAATACATAATGGCTACTAAAATGTGAATTGTTAAGTGCATAATAATTGGGGAGATTTTGTTTCACAATTTTTGGGGTAAGAAATAAATAACAAGAATAGGGTCAGTCAATGAGTCTTAGACCTGAGATTTCAGGCACTGGAGGGATCTCAGTTTACTGAAGAGAAAAGTGAAGCATAAGAAAGCCAGCCGGGTTCGGTGGCTCAGCCTGTAATCCCGCGCTTTGGGAGGCTAAGGTGAGTGGATTGCCTGGGCCTGCAGGTTCGAGACCCACCCGGGCAACTAGGCGAGACCTCATCTCTACCATAAATCAAAAACTAGCCAGGCGTGGTAGCTCGCGCCTGTATTTCCAGCTACTTGGAAGGCTGAGGTGGAAGGATCGCCAGAGCCCAGCAGGTGGACACTGGGGTAGCTGTGAGTGTGCCACTGCACTCCAGCCTGGGCGAAGGAGTGAGACTCCAACTCAAAAACAAAAACAAAAAAATCACAGTGACTAGCATTCAGTTCTTTTGATTACTGGACCAGTGCTCCCACCCATTCCCCACCTCCACCCCAAATAATCTTTTGGTTCCAAGTAATATTTTGTTCCTTACTGTCTACATTTATTTTCTTGAACTCATCTGGTTCAAATAATTTTTTAGAATGTGCCCCCAAATTAATACATTACAATGAACCCAGTATCCTAGGAGATCATATTTAAAATGAAATACAGTAAAATAGATTCTTCATATTTGATCAGATAACTTTTAAAGTCAACTCTTAAAGACTTAAAGAGTCTAAGTGTCTTGTCTAAGTGTCACTTAAGGGTCTAGATGAAGAAGACATAGATTTATCACTGGAATACAAAGTATGATTGGTCTTTCTCAGAGAAAGAAAAGATTTCCTTTTTATCCCACTCTTTCTAGACTTTATGTTTACTTCCCTTTTGGAAGGCATCAGATTTGAGATACTGAAGATTATGATTCGAGTTTTCGACTCAATATTTTCAGTGGAAATCTGAACCAGTACAGTGTTAATGATAGCTTTACTATGTTACTTGTGAACCAAACAAAATAATGGAAGAGAAGTGCTTTAAATTGAATAATTCCTAATACCTTTTTAGTATAATGATAAGAATATAGAAGGAGAAAGGAAACAAGTGTATTCATTGATGGACAGATGATTCAGTTGATTTCTACATTAACAATGACTCATGCTGTAAAATTGGAATATTTAGAAAATAAGTCCTACAATTGTGCTAGAAAAGACAAGAACATAATATGGTAGAGATCTAAGCATGCCATAAACATAATTTTCTTTTATTTCCATATATGACCTGAGCGTTCTGAATATTACCTTTGCCTTTAAAGATACAGAAGAGGAAAATATGATGTTAATCAGAGTCTGTCACAACAGCCGTTCTTTATGAACAAAAAATAATTTTTCTAAAGCAGTATTTATAAATATCCTGGATTCAAGAGTTCCTAGTTCCTATTAATGCTTCCTCATTGGCCTTAGAATCTATGAGAATGGCCCTTTTTCCAAGTCAGTGGGGTCTTCATGGAAAGCCGACTTTATGCCTGGCATGAAATGGGTTGGACCCAGAGAAGCTGTGAGCTGGCAGTGTTGGAAGTGCCAGATGGAACGAGAGTTGGAATGGCTTAGAAATCCCCTTTTCATTGCTGATATCGACTCCTTTAATCAACACTTTATGAATGTAACTGGGCTACCTCTAAGGTTTCTTTTCCTGGGCCAAGTGAAAGCTAATAGTAATTTCCTGTCTTCTTTATGCTCTTCAAACAGTTTTAGCAGAGCTCACAGAAATGAAATGCAAGGTCACACGGCTGTCCAGGGGAGTAACAAAAGGGAAAAGGAAGATTTCTGAAAAGGTGCTATCTGAATGTTAGGCCCCAAAGCTCTCAAAATATGCATTTTGAGAGAGACAGAAATTTGATCCATTCAATTTATACGTAGGACATGTATCCAACTCAAGGAAGGCTATAACTATTAAGACGTTGAGTGAGTATGTAACGACAGTGGAGACATAATGCCTGCTTTCCAGGTGTCTACAGTTTGATAGAGCCGTTTATTTAGTATGAGGGGTATGGAGTGTGAGGGGACAAGAAAAGGTTTATGTGTAATGGGAAGTAGCCCTTTTAGGCAGAGTAAGTGATCTACTACCGAAGTAATGGGAGGTGTTCTGGGACTTCTGAAACAGGTTACAACTGATGCCAAAAATGGTATCATGAACTGTTTTTCCTCAGTGTCTCATGTGGCCTTCTCACTGCTGTGCTTTTCTAAAACATTACTGGAAAAGTCAGCAAACTCGGTATTTGATAGTGTGAAAGTTTTTCAGATTCCTTTCTTTCATAACGATGTAGAGAGAAGGGCCAACTGGGTTCCTAGGAGAGAAGGGGAAGTCCATTGGCCAGAGATGATTGGTTGCTAGGAATCAAAGCTCAATTGAATTAACTGTAAAGATAAGGCAGCAATTTTACAGACATCCACAAGCAGGAAACAAAGTCCAGGTGGACTTCATAGCGACCAAAGCTGGGAAGTAGGGTCAGAAACTTAAGTCACTTGGTCTCTATTATGTTTCTTTTTCTCTTTTGTTTCCTGACTCTCTTGACTCTCCTCTTTGCTTTTTAAAAACATGTTTATGGCTGGGCGTGGTGGCTCAAGCCTATAATCCCAGCACTTTGGGAGCTGAGGTGGGAGGATTGCTTGAGTCCAGGAGTTGGGAGACTAGACTAGGCAACATAGTGAGACTTCATCTCTACAAAAAAAGAAAAAAAAAAGCCTGGCATGGTGGTGCATGCCTATAGTCCCAGCTACTCAGGAGGCTGAGGTAGAAGGATCCCCTTGGTCCAGGAGGTCAAGGCAGTGGTGAGCCATGATCTTGTCACTGCACTCCAGCCTGGGCAACAGAGTAAGACCCCAACTTAAAAATTGTTTTTTTTTTTTTGAGTTGGAGTCTCACTCAGTCGCCCAGACTGGAGTGCAGTGGCCGCTCCCGACCACCGCAGCCACGACCTGCTGGGCCTTGGCGATCCTTCCGCCTCAGCCTTCTGAGTAGCTGGAATTACAGACACGCGCTACCAGGCCCGGCTGATTTTTTTGATTTATTGTAGAGATGAGGGCTCGTCAAGTTGCCCAGGCGGGTCTCAAACCCGCGGGCTCAGGCAATTCACTCACCTCGGCCTCCCAAAACGCGGGATTACAGGCTGAGCCACCGTGCCCGGCTAAAAATTGTTTTTACAGTAAAAAAAAAAAAAAATTAAGCATGTCTAATTTCTTCTCTCCATAGACTTTGGTTTTCTCTGCTTATTTATAATCTTGTTTTCATAGTTTTGGTTGTACTTGCCCTTGGCTTGCAGTGGCACAGCCTCGGCTCTCACTAGATGAGAGCTCTCAGTTGCAGTCCACAATCACCGTAGTTTTTGTAACTTGGCTCAGAATCAGGAGAGTCTGATTGTTGTGTTCCATGAGTCCACCCCTGGTCTAATCAGAGTGGGGCAAGGTGGATATAGGGTGGGGTCAGAGCTACTTAGGCCTGTCCTTTTCAGCAGCGACTGTAAATGGTAGGAATTCTTAGAGATGGGAGCTGGGGAGGTGGCACAAACATTCCAAAGAATGTCAACTACTACCCCAAACCAAATGTTTCCTCCTCAAAGTGGGGGATGGGCCAAGCCTTACTTGGAAAGGGCAGGACCCCGTTGGCTATGGCACAAAACCAAGTAGGATAGTGTTTGGAGCATGGATAAAATGTTGGTTTCTAGTCCTCCATCCTTCCTCTCCTTCTACTATAAATTTCACAGAAATAAAAGACTGTGATGGTGGCACAACCACCACAGAGAATCTTTGGGTAAACTGAGGAGACAGAGTTAGGGACAGAGGTACTTTTTACTCATTTATTCAGTTAACTTCAACAAATCCTTACTGTGTGCCCTGTGTTAGGAGAGCAGAAGAGTCATGCGTCCTCCCAAAGTTTATTTTACCAATAGCTCTTTGGAGTATGTGTTTGTTGGCTCTTCACGGAACAATTTAGATTTTACCACTAAGAAGTTCCCAACATACTCTTGGAATCTATTGTACCCAACAATTTCTAAAAGCACAGTATTAATAAATTTAGATACATAAACAGTGGTAACTTCTGGCTCTGGAAACTGAGTTCAGTCCAGTGCCTGGAAACAAACACTAAGCAGAAGGACTAAAATAAACAGAATATTATCAGCCTTGCCTTCCTCTCCCCGGTTAGGTGTGACTCTAATGTGAGCTTCCAGTCGTGAGGAAACTCACTGTGTTTGCTCTAGGCACATGCTTATGTGTGTTCTGATTCTTTAAAATCTGGGGATAAAGAGCTGTTTAAAAAAAAAGAAGAAAAAGAAAGTGATCATTTAAGAAGTTATAATTAAACTATTTCGAGGAATGTATTTTCTACGGGTCCATTTTCTTTATAGACATATGAGTTATTTCAGGTATTTTTAGTTTACTAAAGTTATCTTGCATGAACTTACATATCTATTTTTGGTAATTATTTAATCACATTCCATCTCAAGTATATCTTAAACTAGCATGTTAACTTACACGGTGGCTGTGTTCCAAGTTTATTTCCTAATATACATATTAGAAGCTAATTAAAGCATTCATTAAAAAGAAAATACATTTCCAAAGCTGAAAATTATTGAACAAAGCAAGTAATATTGGTAATACCACTTAATGAACAGTCTAAGTCTTAAATAGTCTGTTTAAAAACAATGATAGATTTTGCAATTGAATCAATTGCTGAGCCCAGACTATGTTTATGCAAGGAACTGTACTAGGTGCTATAGAGAGTGACAAGATACAAGACAACTGCCACCCCTTCAATGAACTTAAGAGGACAAGATATGAGAAAAGTCAAATAAATATAGATGAATTAACTTATGTCAACAGCTGTACACACTGCATTACTATTTATATATATAGAGAGAAGATACATAGTTAATCCTTTAGTTCTAATGACAAAACAACATCAATTTTAAAGATGAACAATCTTTGAAATCAAAGTTAGCTTAATTAGCTCAAGTATCGTTTACATGATCAGATCGTGTTTATCCAATGCTTGTTACAAGCTACAGATAATCTCTAAGTAGCGGTGACACTAAGGTATTCTTAAAATTCTGGAAATCAGAAATGGTGGGATATAATGCTGTGCAGAAGTGGGTTTTCCAGGGGGCTGGAGATTGAAGCACAAGTCTACGGCTCAGGAATGCCTAGACACTCACTCTCCTAGCTCCTCTCCCCCATGAGATGAGGATGTTGTCTTGCCAAGATAAAATGTGGTTCAGAAACAAGGAGAACCCACTTACTGTAAACACTCTCTTAAACTGAGTCATTAAGTATAGAGAGTGTTTGTATAACTGCTTCCTGACTAGAAGTGTAAATGTTAAATATAAAGGGCCTGAGATACAGCAAGAAATCAAGAGTCTCAGATCTGCCTGACCCATAGATGGGCCCCAAATTGGAGTTGCCAGAAAAGGAATGTAAAATACCTATGATCAATTTGAAAAAGAATATAGAGAAATGGTTAATAAAAAGGAGAATTTTCCTAGAAAGTTGGAATCTATTAAAAAAATCAAATGTAACAAAGGCCTAACATCCAGGATCTACAAGGAACTCAAACAAATAGGCAGGAAAAAAACAAATAACCCTGTTAAAAGTGGGTAAAGAACATGAACAGACACTTCTCAAAGGAAGACATCCAAGTAGCCAACAAATATATGAAAAAATGCTCAGCCTCACTAATCATCACAGAAAGGCAAATCAAAACTACAATGAGATGCCAACTTACACTCATCAGGATGGCTATTATTAAAAAGTCAAAAAACAGCAGGTGTTGATGAGGCTGCAGAGAAAAGGGAATGCTTCTACACTGTTGATGGGAATGTAAACTAGTTTAACCCTTATGGAAAGTAGTGTAGCATTTTCTCAAAGAACTAAAAATTGAGCTACCATATGATCCAGCAATTTCACTTCTGGGAATACACCCAGAAGAACATAAATTGCTCTACCCAAAAGACACCTGCACACATATGCTCACTGCAGCACTATTTACAACAGCAAAAACATGGAACCAACAAAGATGTCCAGTGAAAGTGCACTGGATACATAAAATGTGGTGAGTAAACATGGTTGGAATACTATGCAAACATACAGAATAACAAAATCATGTCCTGGCCGGATGTGGTGGCCTGTAATCCCAGCACTTTGGGAGGTAGAGACAAGAGGATTGCCTGAACTCAGGGGTTCGAGACCAGCCTGAGCAAAATGGTGAGAGCTCGTCTCTACAATAAATTAAAAAATTAGCCAGGCATGGTGGTGCATGTCTGTAGTTCCAGCTACTTGGAAGACTGAGGCAGAAGGATCACCTGCCCATTAGGTCAAGGCTGCAGTGGCCATGAGTGTGCCACTGCACTCCAGCCTGGGTGACAGAGTAAGACTCCGACTAAAAAAAAAAAAAAAAAAATCATGTCCTCTGCAGCAACATGGATTCTGAGTCAACTATTATAACAGAAACAAAAAAGTTCTCACTCATAAGTGGGTCCTAAACATTGGGCATGTGAGCACAAAGGTAGGAACAACTGACACTGGGGACTGCTAAAGGAGGGAGGGAAGGGGCATGAAGGGCACACAACCACTCATTGGGTACTGTATCCACTACCAGGGGAGAAAGGGTTCACTAGAAGCCCAAATCTCACCTGCACACATGCAATTTACTTATGTAGCAAACCCTTACATGTATCCCACAGCTCTCAGTAAATAAATAAATGAATCAATGGACATTGCAGAACTCTAAAAATCTGAAAAATACCTGAAACTAGGAATCTATATGGATACATTATACAGCAAATTGGACACTGAATAGTGAACTGGATCAGTGAGCTGGAAACCAGATAAACAGAAATTATCTACCCTTGAAGCACGAAGAGTAAAAAAAAGTAGATACAATAGCAAGAACATGATACATGTGGAACATTTCGCATATATATATAATTGGAGTTCCAAAAAGGAGAGAAAGACTAGAGGGGAAGCGATATTCAAAGAGAAAATGAATAAGAATTTTCCAGAGACATCAGCACAAAGATTCAAGAAGCCAAACAAACAAACAAAACCTCTGCAGATAGCAACATCACAAAGTGTTGAAAATCAAAGATAAAGAGAAAAATCATCAGAGCTGCCAGAAGAAAAAAATGTTATTTTAAAAAAAGTAACAGTAAGATTCATAGTTGATGTATCAACAGAAATTATATATGCCAGAAGATAATATTGTCAATTTTAAGTGCTTAAATAAAATAATTGCTGACCTAGAATTATATCTTTCAATAATATTTTTCAAAAATGAAAGTGGAATAAATATTTTTAAAGAAAGACTAAAGGATGTTCTTTAGGCAAAAGGAAAATAATTCCAGGCAGAAACATGGAAATGCAGGAAGGAATAAAAATCCTGGAGAAGGTAGACATGTGGATATTTGTAAATTACTATAAAAGAAAAGAGCCCAATATAAAATGAAAAATAAACCACTCCTATTCAACATAGTACTGGAAGTTCCAGTTAGAGCAATCTGGCAAGAAAAAGAAATAAAAGGTATACAAACTGGAAAACAAGAAATGAAACTATCTTTGTATGCTAACAATATGATCTTACACCTGGAGAATCCTAAAGAGTCCTCCAAAAGATTCCTGGACTTGATAAGTGGAATCAGTAAAGTCTCAGGATACAAAATCAACACACAATTCAGTAGCATTGCTATACACCAATAGCAACCAACCTGAGAATCAAATCAAGAACTCAGGTCACGCACAGTGGCTCACATCTGTAATTCCAGCACTTTGGCAGACCGAGACCGGAGGATTGCTTGAGCCTAGGAGTTCAAGACCAGCCTAGTAATATAACATGGCCTTGTCACAACAAAATCAAAAAATTAGCTGGGCATGGTGATGTGCACTTGTAGTCAAAGCTACTCAGGAGACTGTGGTGGGAGGATCACCTGAGCCTGGGGGCTGAGGCTGCAGTGAGTTCTGATCATGCCACTGCACTCCAGCCTGGGTGAGAGCAAGACCTCAACTAAAAAAGAAAACAAAAACAAAACTCAATTCCATTTACAATAGCAGCCAAAAAACTAAAATACCTAGAAATATATTTAACCAAGGAGTTGAAAGATCTCTATAAGGAGAACCACAAAACACTGATGAAAGAAACTGTAGCAGACACAAATGAACGAAAAAACACCCCATGCTCATGAATTGGAAGAATCAACATTGTTAAAAATGACTGTATTAGCTAAAGTAATCCGCAGAATCATTGCAATCCCTATCAAACTACCAATGTCATTTTTTGACAGAATTATAAAAAGCAATCCTAAAATTCATATGGACCCAAAAAAGAGCTAAAATAGCTAAAGTAATCCTAAGCAAAAAAAAAAAAAAAAAAGGAGGGGTGGGGGAAGAGCTGAAAGCATCACATTACTTGACGTCAAATTATATTACAAGGTTCTAGCAACCAAAACAACATGGTATTGGTACAAGAGTAGATATATGGATCAATGGAACAGAATAGAGAATCCAGAAATAAATCCAAATACCTACAACTAACTGATCTTTGACAAGGCAGACAAAAACACACTGGAGAAAGAACATTCTTTTTTAAAATTTTTATTTATTTATTTATTCATTCATTTATTATTATTTTTTCTTTCCTGCCCCTTTCTCCACTGGGAAAGAACATTCTAATCAATAAAGGGTGCTGGGAAAACTGAATAGCTACATGCAGAAAAACGAAATGATTCTTACCTCTTACCATATACAAAAATGAACTCAAGATGAATTCAAGACTTCAGTGTCAGACCTGAAACCATAAAAATCCTAGAAGAAAGCCTAGGAAAAACTCTGCTGAATGTCGGTCTAGGCAAAGAATTTATGGCTGAAACCCCAAAGCAAATGCAACTAAAAAAAAAAAAAAAAAAAGGGCCAGGTTAGGTGGCTCAGCCTGTAATCCCAGCACTTTGGGAGGCCGAGGCAAGAGGATTACCTGAGCCCACGGGTTCGAGACCCACCGGGGAAGCTTGGCGAGACCTTGTCTCTACAATAAATCAAAAATTAGCTGGGTGTGGTAGCGCGGAATTGGAGACCAACTTGGAAAGCTGAGGTGGAACGATTGCAGGAGCCCAGCAGGTCGAGGCTGCAGTGGCTGGGAGCGTGATACTGCACTCCAGCCTGGGCGACAGAGTGAGACTCCAACTCAAAAAACAAAAAGAACAAGTGGGACTTAATTAAACTAAAAAGCTTCTGCACAGTAAAACAAAACAAAACAAAACAAAAAAAAAACAGAGCAAATAAGAGGAGATATTTGCAAACTATGCATCTAACAAAAAACTAACATCCAGAATCTACAAACAACTCAAATCAGAAAAAAAAAAAAAAAAAAAGCAAATAGCCCCATTAAAAAGTGGGTAAATGACAAGAACCAGCATCTCTCAAAAGAAGATATACAAATGACCAACAAACATATGAAAAAATGCTCAGCTTCACTAATCATCAGGGAAATGCAAATTTAAACCACAATGTACCATCTGATACCAGTCAGAATAACCATTATTAAAAATAAAAAAAGATGCAGTGAAAGGGAACATTTATACACTGTTGAGGGGAATTTAAATTAATATAATACAACCTTTATGGAAATAGGTATGGAGATTTCTCAAAGAACTAAAAGTAGATCTACTATTTGATCTAGCAATCCCATTACCAGGTGTCTACCCAAAGGAAAAGAGGTCATTATACAAAAAAGATGTCTATACTTGTATGTCTATTGCAGCACAATTCACAATTGCAAAGATGTGGAATTGACCTAAATGCCCATCAACTGATCAGTAGATAATAAAAATGTGGTATATACTTATATATCATGGAATACTATTCAGCCATAAAAAAGAGAAAAATAGTAAATTTTGCAGCAACTTGGATGGAAATGGAGACCATTATCCTAAGTGAAATATGTTCTCACTTTTAAGTGGGAGCTAAATTAAGGAATTGCAAAGGCATAGAGAATAGCATAATGGACACTGAAGACTCAGAAGGTGAAGGGTAAGAAGAGGGGTAGGGATGACAAATTGTACCTATTGGGTACAACGTGAACTGGTGGGGATGGAAGGGACACTTAAAGCCCAGACTTCTTCACCACTGTACAATGCATCCATGTAACCAAAAATCATCTGTACCTCCTAAAACTATTGCAATGAAAAATAAAAATAAAATGAAAAATAAGATGTTAGTTATAAGCTCAATTATATCAGTGATTACAATGAATGCAAATGAACTAAATCTGAAGTAAAAGACTGTCAGATTTGATGAAAACAAACCCAAGTCTTTAAATATAATGACAAAGAAATGTTTAATGTAAAAGCAAAGATAAATATGCTCCCCAAAAGTTGTCCAGTTATACAATATCAGAAAATGTGAACTTCAAGGTGAGAAATGTTGTTAAAGTGAGACAGTTCACACTTATAAATAAGTCAACCCAATATGAAAATATTACAATCTTAACCCTCTCTGCATCTAATAGTATAGCTTCAAAATAAAGTAAGTGAAAATGGACAAAATGACAAGAAAAATGCACAATAATCACAGTGAGATTAGCACATATCTTTCGAATAGCTGGCAGAACAAGTGGAAAATAAAAAAATCAGGATATAGAAGGTATAAACAGCCCTTAACATATCTGATCTAATGATCATTTCATATTCACTTCAAGTGTACAAGGAACATTTATTAAAATCAATACAATGTTCAAGTGTATAAGGAACATTTATTAAAATCAATACACTGTAACATAGAAAAAGTCTGCACAATTTCAAAATATTGAAATCTTTCAGAATGTCTTTTCTGACTACCATGGAAATAAGCTAAAGATCAATAACAAGAATAGAAAATACCCAGGTGTCTAAAAATTAAAAAATATACTCAAACTAAGGAAACAAAAAACAGAAATTAGCATTTTAAACTAACTAATGAAAAATTACATTTCAAAGATTATGAGAAGAAACTAAAGTGGTGCTTAGAAGAGAATGTATAGCCTTAAATTCATACATGAGAAAAGAAAAAATAGCTAAAAATCAATGATTTAAGTGTTAATTTTAAGAATATAAAGGAAAAACAGAAATAAAAATGTATAAAATGAAATGATAAAGCAAAAATCAAGGAAATCAAAATCAAACATATAATAGAGAAAAATCAACAAAACCAAAGTCAGTTGTTTAAAATGATTAACAAAATTAATTTCTTACTTTGTTAATCTAAATTAATCTTTTATTTTGCTGATATGTAAAATCTAAACAAGACTGATCAAGCAAAGTTGAGAAAACAAATTTGCAACAACAATATTGAAAAAGAAAATATCACTATAGATCACACAAACATCAAAAAGATAATGAAAGGATGCTAAAAACAACTTTGTGCTGACTAATTTGATAATTTGGATGAAATGGACAAATTCTTTAAAAAACACAATTCACCAAAGCTGACAGAAAAGGGATAGAAAATATCAATAATTCAGGTATTTTTAAAAATTGAGCTCATTATTTAAAAAACCGAAAAAGGACCAGGTGAGGTGGCTCACACCTGTAATCCCAGCATTTTGGGAGGCCAAGGAAGGAGGATTGCTTGAGCCCAAGAGTTTGAGACCAGCCTGGGCAACATAACAAGATCTCGTCTCTACAAAAAATTGGCCGAGTGTGGTGGTGCATGCCTTTAGTCCCAGCTACTTGGGAGGCTGAGGCAGTGGGATTGCCTGAGCACAGGAGGTCAAGGCTGTGGTGAACTGTAATCATGCCACTGCAATCCAGTCTGGGTGACAGAGTTAGACCTTGACTCAAAAAAGGAAAACAAAAACAACGAAGAAAAAGTCCAGGCACCGATAACTTACTAATGAATTCTTCCAAAAATTTAATGAAAAATTAACATCTGTCTTATACAATTCTTCAAGAATACAAAAACAGGAGAATTTTCCACACTTAAAATTACAGGCCGGGCGCCATGGCTCAAGCCTGTAATCCCAGCGCTTTGGGAGGCCAAGGTGAGGGGATTGCCTGAACCCACGGGTTCAAGAACAGCCTGGGCAACTTGGCAAGACCTCATTTCTACAGTAAATTGAAAAATTAGCCAGACATGGCAGCACGCGCCTGTAGTTCCGGCTACTTGGAAAGTTGAGGTAGAAGGATTGCCTCAGCCCAGCAGGTCGACGCTGGGGTGGCCGTGAACGTGCCACTGCACTCCAGTCTGGGCAATGAATGGGAGTGAGACTCCATCTCAAAAACAAACAAACAAATAAAATAATTTTTAATACCATAAACTTGATTTTAAAACCCTTACAAGCATTATGAGAAATAAAATTGCAAATCCATCTTTCTCATAAATACTACTCAAAAATTCTTAACAAGATATTAGAAAACCAAATCTATTGACACAGTAATGCAATTTAGTCCAGGTGTGCGAGGGTAGATTACCATGCAAAAATCATATACATAATTTACCACATTAACAGAAAAAGAAGTAAAATCACATGATCATTTCAAATGCAGAAAAAGCTTTTGACAAGTTTAACAGTCATTTGTGATAAAAAACATATAATCAACTAAGAGTATAATTTCCTTTATCTGATAAAGAATATCTACAAAATATCCACAAGGAACATCATTCTCAATGGTAGAATATGGAAACCTTCTCCCCTAAGATTGAGATTGAGTAAAAAATATCCACTGTCATCACTTCTATGCAACATAGTAACCGGAGGTCTAGCCAATACAAAAAGCAAGAGAAAGAAATAAAAAGTTATGGAGATTGGAAAGAAAAAAACAAAATTGTCATTTCTAGACAATAAGATAGTGAACATATACAATTTCTAACAAATCTAAAGATGAATTCTTAGAATTAGTAAGAGAATACAGAAAAGGCACTAGATACAAAGTCAACATACAAAAGTTAGTTTTTTTGTTTTTGTTTTTGGAGTCAGTCTCGCTCTGTCACCCAGGCTGGAGTACAGTGGCACACTCACAGACACTATAGCCTCCACCTGCTGGGCTCAGGTGATCCTTCTGCCTCAGTCTTCCAAGTAGCTAGAACCATAGGCATGCGTCACCACTCCCGGGTAATTTTTTTAATGTATTTTAGAGAAGGTGTCTTGCCATGTTGCTCAGGTTGATCTCAGACCTCTGAGTTCAGGCAATCCTCTCGTCTCTACCTCCCAAAGTGCTGGGGTTACAGGCATGAGCCACCGCGCCTGGCCACAAAAGTTAGTTTCAGCTGTACATACTGGCAACAAACAAGTAGAAAATAAAACTTATTCACAATCTCATCAAAAACTCAAACACTGAGAAATAAATCTAATTTAAAATGTGCAAGATCTCTAACAGAAAACTACAAAACATTATTGAGAAAAATTAAAAGAGAGTCAAATAAAGTCTATATATTGTTATGATTGAAGACTCAATATTGTAGAGATGTTTTGTGCTCTCCAAATTAATGCATATATCCATGCAATCTCAGTCAAAATCCAACCTGTGAGTTGTATTTTTTCCCCAGAAATTGACAGGTATTTCTAAAATTCATAAGACAATGTAAAAGGCTAGAAATCACCAGGACATTCTTGAAGAAGAACAAATTATAAAGCTATTATAATGAAAACTGTGTGCTCTCAGTGCAAGGACAACTGTTCGATGTAATAGAACAGAGAATCCAGAAGAGACCTGTATATATATATGATCACGTGATTCATGGCAAAAGTGACCCTGCAATGCAACAGGAAAGAGTGATCTTTTCAACAAATGGTGCTGGGCCAATTAGATATATCCAAATGGAAAAAGTATATATATATATATATATGTATATATATATATATAATTTTTTTCTCCTGCCCTCCTACCCCCAAAAAGAGGTACATTGATGCCTGCTTCACATTATACACAGAAGTCAATTCTAGACGGACTACAGAAATAGGTTAAAAGGCAAAATAATAAACTTTTAGACAAAAACACCTTCATGACCGTGGAGTTGGTAATGTTTTCTTAAATAGAAAATAAACAGGGCAACCTCTTTCAGGTCCCCTCCCACTGTAGAAGATTTTCTGTTTTCTTAATAAATCCTACTTTTTAAAAAAAGCTGAAAAGAAACAAAAAACATTAATCGTAAAAGGAGAAAATGTGATAAACTTGATTATATTAAAATAAGAACTTCTTTCTGTTCCGTTAAAATGAGTGAAGTGGAAATCCAAGGGTGGAAAGAATATATTAATTTATGTGTGTGTGTGTGTGTGTGTGTGTGTGTGTTTGTGTATGTGTGTGTATATATATATAATGCAGCCACCTGCATATATATGATTAAAAAACACAAATCTAGACTATATAAAGAACTACAAATCAGTAAGAAAAATATTAACAGTCCAACAGCAAAAGGGGCAAAAGAGAATGTCTGACAAACATACAGAAAGTTGTTCAAGCTCCTTAATTATCAGGGAAATGCAAATTAAATCCTCAGTGAAATATCACTTTCTACCAAAATAGCTAGGATGAAAAAGAAAATAAGTATTCACAAGGATGAGAAAGAATAAGAATTATCATATATCGCCTGCAGGAGAATAAATTAGTGTAACCACTTTGGAAAACTGCAGTTATTACTAAAGCAGAACATGTGTGTAACCTGTGACCCAGCAAATGCATTCCTAGGCATATACCCAGTAGAATGTATGCATATGTTCACCAAAAGACATGTATTAGAATGTTCACGTCAATAGTGCTTGTTAATAGACAAAAACTGAAAACTGTCCAAATGCCCGTCAACCACAAAATGGTTAAATTATGATACTGCCACACAGTGGAATGCCATATAGCAGTGAGAATGATCTACAACTACATGCCAACACATCGACAAATCTCTCAAACACAAAGATGAGCAATACACAAGGGTATACATTCCGTTTACATAAAGTATAAAAGCAGGCAGAACCATCTAATCCATGGTGTTAGAAGTCGGGAGAGTGGTTACCACTGGGAGGTTAGTGACTAGAAGGGAATGTGATCATATATGTGCAGGTCTGCTTCCGCATTCTCTGTTCTATCCCATTCTCATTTGGGGTGCTGGTAATTGCCCTGTTTCTCAACTTGGGCGAAGGTTACAAGGGTATGTTGCCCTTGTTTGCTAATCCTCTTCTATGCATGGTATATAATCTTGTCTCATGATTGTCTTTGTTAGAACTTTTTCTTCACAAGTGTCGGACACAACTCAATTTCTGCTTATGCAATTGTTCAATTTACTTTCACTCGTACATATTTATAATTATATTTATTGAGGTTCTGCAAAGTGCCTGCTTCTCATGACTTATTTCTGGGGACTGACTTTTCTCTCCAGGTTGCTCCTTGACTTTCTGATAGGAGTTCAATGTTCTTTGTCTATTTGCCTTTGTGAGTGATCACCATTCTACCTTATTTATGATGTTATTCTGCTCTTACATTCTCTGTCATTGTACTGATAAAGGAAGAAAGGAGAGATTGGCTTTTAGAGAAGGGATAATTTTATGATTAGGGCAGAGTCATGATGCCGTCGTATTTCTTGTGTATTAAGACTTCACTGATTAACTGTTTCATGCCTTTTGTCCAGCGATGACAGTGCCATATCCAGCCAAACTGATTATGTGGTCCTAATGGCAATGGATTCATCATGTGCAATAGCTTGATACCACAAAACATTAAACTCATCACACAAACTGCTCTTTATTATTTCACACTCATCAAACTTATTTATGGTTATAAACTTGGCTTCCCAAAGCTTTCTTACAGACAGAGAATATGATGAGACCAGCATTAAGTTCTGATCCACTTGATTCTAGTTGTAAATCTAGTTGGTTTATATCTTAAGTCATTCTCCATGTATTTTGCTAATTCGGAGACATGGAAAATAGCATGTCTGAACCTGCCAAGCTGGGCTATGTTGATGTTATCAAGGTAGCCCTGTCTGGAAAGACCATCATCCAGCATCCTCTCAGGCACACCCTACAAGTAAACAAACATTTTAATATCCATTGGGTCCATGCATATTCTGTTTCTAAGAATACAGCCAAGAAGCCAAGGTTCTCAGAGCCTTCTCAACAAAGGGAATTTAGAAAAGAGGAATTCAGCCAGGTGTGGTGGTTCACATTTGTAATCCCAGTACTTTGGGAGGCTGAGGCTGGAGAATTCCTTGAGTTCAGGAATTCAAGACCAGCCTGGGCAACACAGAGAGACCTTGTCTCTACAAAAAAAAAACAAACTTTTTTTTTTTTGAGTTGGAGTCTCACTCTGTTGCCCAGACTGGAGTGCAGTGGCCACTCCCGGCCACCGCAACCTCGACCTGCAGGGCTCCAGCGATCCTTCCACCTCAGCCTTCCAAGTAGCTGGAACCACAGGCGCGTGCTACCATGCCCGGCTAATTTTTTTTTGATTTATTGTAGAGATGAGGTCTCGCCAAGTTGCCCAGGCGGGTCTCGAACCCGTGGGCTCAGGCAATCCACTCACCTCAGCCTCCCAAAGGCGCAGGATTACAGGCTGAGGCACTGAGCCCAGCAAAAAAAAAAACTTTTAAAAATTAGCTGTGCATGGTGGCACAAACCTGTAGTCCCAGCTACTCTGGAGGCTGAGGTGGTAGGATGACTTGAGCCCAGGAGGTCAAGGCTGCAGTGAGCTGTGATCATGTGACTGCGCTCTAGCCTGGGCAACAGAGTGAGACTGACTCAGAAAAAAAAAAGAAAGAAATAGGAATTTAGATGTCTAATAGTTTTAATAAATATTGAGTGAATGGAAAATTCTTTGAGATAAATGTGAACAACTGCCATAATAAGCATGTTTTCCATCATCCAGCAGTTTTCATAAAGTAGGAAATGTCCCTGAGCAGACTCATCCTCCAGCAACTTGTTCAGATTTGCACCTGACCTCTTCTACACAACAGCTGCCAAGGAAACCTACGTTGGTTTCCTACCATGTATTTTTATCACAATGCAAGAGGCAAGTAGCAGCATGTCAAAATTGCTTTCTGGAGAGAGTGATTATTATTATTTGTTTTATTTTTGCTTTCTCTGTCATTGGAAACCCTTTTGGAGTACTCGCCAATGTGTACTGAGATTGCCCCCCTTCACTCCTGACTAAAGGTCTCCACTGAGGTCACCCCACCATGTGTCACCTTCCAGACCTCAGGGACTTTGAGGAGCCCAGGCATGCAGACTCATTCCAGTCTGCAGCAGCTGAGAGAGTGCCACGGTCAGTAAGGCAGAGCTGAACCAAAAGAGGACCTGCTGTACTCTGGCACAGCTGAGCTCGGGGGAGCCACATAATTAGTACAAACATCATTGTGGTGAGACACCTCTCCAGCTCTGTTTATTTTGTACATAAACCTAGCCATTAGGTTCAACAAACATTTGTCAACCATCTGTGCTGTGTCAGACCACGTCCAAGGCACAAGGGCAAAAAGGCAATACTCTTTTACAGCTTTATAGTTCCCAAAGCACTTTTCACATGTCTCATCTCAGTCAACCTTGTGAAATTAAACAGTGCATATATTGGAACTGCATTTCCGTTCTGCAAATGGAGAAGCTGAGAATCTGAAAGGTTGGGTCATTTATCTACGGTCTCACAGTCAGTAAATGGACATTCTGGGACCGAAGTCCAGGGATTTGATTCTTTATTCTATGTTCTGTTTTACCACATTGCCATTTGGCATTTAATTAGGGGGTGTTTCAGACCCTTGGTATTTGTCAGAAGAGAGATACTACTTTCCTGTTTATAATTCTATACTGTTAATGCTCAAAATGACAAGAGCCACACGGTTCATGTTATTGTTGCTTAATTCCAAGAGATAATTTTCAACTCTGAACAACTAATGGTTCCCCCAGATTATATTTTAATTTGCATATAATTCACTTTATTTGATCAGCGACTCTGTCAACAAAATGAGTAAGATCCAAAATTCTGCATGGATGTGGGATTTTTGAATACCCAAAGTACATATTTTCTGTTGCAAATGTTTTGGCTCTTGGTCATATTCAGTTTCAAATTGGATTCGATACTGTCTTATATCCTATAATTATTTCTAATCACACTACAAATTCCTAGAGGAGAGCAACCATAGCATGTCTCTGGGAGTGTGGCCAGGACTAACAATATTTGCTGAATGGAATTTAAATTATGGCTGACCCTGCTACTCCCTAAATGGGAAGCATTAGAGCTAATTGTTAAGTGTAAACCTAGAGCAAGACAGACTTTGGTGGGAGATCTTGTTCCACCACTAATATTGGGCAGATTACATAAACCAACTAAGGCCACTGGCCCTCATTAGAAAATGGGAGTTAATGGCCATCTCTGAGGCCCATCGTGAGAATCAAATGAGAAGCCTAGCATATGGCAAGAATACAAAAAATGGTAGGTCTTATCAAGATCGCTTTCTTGGATCTTTCCAGAGGTCCTTCTGCCTTCTCCTATATTAGTGTGATGCTTCTTTTCACTATCACTAACTGAAAGGTCAGAGTTCCAGAGGAAATTACCCATGAAGCATCCACTACAGAAGTCCATTTGCTGAAAACAAGTATGGCTGTATGAAAGAGAAAGTTTATTCCCTCTCAATTTTATTTTGCTTAGTGTTAACGTTGGTTGGTGAATAATGGTTGCCTCAAATTAGACATTACTTTGAATAATTAGATTCACCTTTATAAAGCTATGATAAATTAATTACTGCTACAGGAAATCAGATTTTTTAAAGGACTTAAAATAAGAGTCTAAATGCTTCATATAGTTCTCTAAACTGGGTTGTTAAATATTATCCATATTTATCAGAAAGTTAAAATTAACCCCAGTTCTGAGGGATATAATAGCCTTTAGGAAGCCAATTTGATGATCTCGTCAGGTTAATAATGAACAAAATAAAAATTAGAGCACCTCCCGCTTATGACCAAAATCTCGAGGTAACCATATTGTTAGCTGCATGGTTTTGACACTGAGTTTTTTAAAGCAAATTTTCATCTGCTTATTTCATTTCTGAGAATTTTGGAGCATTAAAAAAGGTCTGCTTGTTTCTCTTATTACATAATTATGACAAAGAAAATATCATTTTGCCAACTTCTCAAGTTCGTCACTTCAATGGATTTATTCTTTGAGCAGAAACTAATTTGCCAGTGAGATTATGAATGGCATTCTCAGATTCTTTTTCCTATAACTTCCAACTTTTCTACAATAGGCACATAGTACTTATAGAACTAGGAAAAATATTTTTAGTTGTTATTTTCATTTCTCATTGAAAAACAAAAGGTCTTTCCTGTGGGCAGGGTACAATGCCATTATCTCCAAAGCTGGCCTAAGAATGTACCTTGGGAGAGAAGGACTCATGGCTGCTGGGAGTTGATTCTACACAAGGGTGTTGAGCCCAACAGCTGGGCAATAAGAAATATCTAGGTGCCTGTTATATGTCTCATTTTAGTCAGGCTTATATGGCTATCAGCATTTATATATTGCTATAACTCTCAGACTAAAGAATTGTCCCTGGCACACAGTAGGTGTTTAGTAAACATTTGCCACATAAACACTGCAGTGCTAAGACACGACTGCAATTATTGTAATTCAAAACAGGGGAGGTCTGAGTTATTTCCTGCCCGAGATGCCAGAGAAGGATTTGCTCTCTGAAATTATTGTAGCTAATTATGAAGTAGGAATCACAATTACGCAGAAACATTGATGCACATGACTTAAAACAATTACAAGTTTTCATTGTACTTTTTCTTATCACAACAGTACTATAGGATAATAGAATATTCAGATAAGGAAAGAGAAGAACTATGTTAAAACCCACTGTTATGACACAGGCATATAGTCTTTCAGATGATCTATGCGTACCATTTAATTCAGATATATACATATTTTTGTTTTATAAAAATTGAAATCATGCCATTTGTAATTTTTTGCTTCATCACCAGATATTCCTCTGCCACGTTATTTTTAATGACAATATTGTATCACACAGATAGATGCACATTAATTTATTTACCCACATTCCTGTTGCATATTAAGAATGTGCCCTTTTTTTTTTCCTGTTAGAAATGATGCTGCTTGTTCACAATACTAAAAACATGGAACCAACTGTGCTGCCCACTGAAAGAGAACTGGATAAAAAGAATGTGATACATATACACATTGGAATATAACACAAAAAAAGAAGGACAAAATTATGAACTTCACAGCAACCTGGATAGACTTAGAATCTATAATACTGAGTGACCTTTCACAGAAACAAAGAACTGAGTATCACATGTTCTCACTTATAAGCGGACCTTGAACAATTATCGTAATACTATAAGGAAAGGATTGGCAGTAGTAGGAAACTGCTGGGGTGGGGGGCACACCTCATCAACAAGGGTACATGCATAATGAACATCTGTATACCTAACCCTGAATTGTACCCCACATCTTTAAAATAAAAAAGAAAGAAATGATGCTGCAATGAATGTGCAATACCCAGTCACAATTGAATATTTAATAGATTAAAGTGATCTTTCAACTACGGAGAACTTGTCTTAAGTTACTTTTCCTGAGGAGCAATGGTCCTGACATCATTCACTGGGGAGAGCGGGGAGAAGCCTGTCTGCCCAGTACAGCACTAACTGGCAGATGAAGAAACTAAACCCAGACCTACTTTAATTGGTTTTCTAACGGTCTGTGTTCCTGGGACCTGGGCAACTGAGGACACATTGTTATCAGAAAATCAGGTTAATTTTTCTGAAGTTGACAGGAACTTTAGAAATAGTCAATTGTTATATACTCAATCAACTCGTGGGGTTTTTTGGAGAGTTTAAGGAATTTTTACTCAAAACTAGATCTTAGATCGTCTCACCTCTTAATACTGGTAGGTTTCTGTAATCACACAGGGGTTTAATATTTTCATAATTGAAGACTCTGGGTAAATGGGACTTCGGGCCCCACAGCCACATTCTAAGTTCAAGTACAGCTAAACTATCTATGCAGGGTGATCCCAAGAGGTTCTGCAACCTTAGCTATCCCATCCAAATCTTGAAAACATACTAAGAGAAAGAAGCCAGACACAAAAGGCCACATATCATATGATTCCATTTCTATGAAATGTCCAGAATAGACAAAGCCATAGAGACAGAAAGTAGATTAGTAGTTGCCAGGGGCTGGAAGGAAGGGGAATGGGAGTGACTGCTTAATGGGCATAGGGCTTCTTTTTGGGGTGATGAAAATTCATATGGTCCTCGACTTATGATGCTTTGGTTTGGCTTACGATTTTTTGACTTTACAATGGCACAGAAGTGTTACATGTTCACTAGAAACCATACTTTTAATACCCATACTATCATTCTGGTTTTCACTTTTAGTACAGTATTCAATAAATTATATCACATAGTCAACACTTTATTATAAAATAGGCTTTGTGTTAGAGAACTGTGGGCTTAATGCAAGTGTTTTGAGCACATTTAAGGCAGGCTAGGCTAATGTCAGAAGGTCAGTTGTATTAAATGCATTTTCGACTTACAATATTTTCAACTTGCAATGGGTTCATTGGGACATAATCCCACAGTAAGTCATGGAGCATCTGTGTTCTATAATTAGATAGTGGTGACGGTTGCACAAAATTGTGAATATACTACAAATCACTGAATTGTACACTTTAAAATGGTCAAAATGGTGAATGTTATGGTATGTGGACGTTATTTCAACTGAATGTGTAAAAACCATCCAGCCCATGTCAATGAAAATGAGATAGAACCATCAGACAGGTGAGTAGGGACTGCTTACAGAGTTGTGAGCTCTCCCTGGGGAGGGCACACAGTACTCCTCCTGAGTGTGCCCTTTGCCCTACTAGCCAAGTAAAGAGAGGGTCCAGAGAAATACGTCACAAGCTGACGTATGCCTCCTGGAATTCAGAGGGCACAGGAGCTGGAGTCTGAATCGCCCCTGAAAATATGTCTCCATATAGTGAGAGACATAAGATTGGGTGAGAGACCTGGTTCTACAATGAATCTTAGGCAATTTACAAAGACCAACTACAGCAGGCCAAGAGAAGCACAGACCGCTGTAGAGCTGAGTGCACTTCCAGAGTTGGCAGGTAAAAGTATGTGTTTCCTATGGGACAAGGCTTATGTCACATTGTAAAAATCCTATTAACAGTGCCACCCGCCAGAGTCAGGAGACCTCCACAGAAAGCTCTTGTGTACAGCAATCAGGGACCCCAGTGATCTCCATCTCCAAAGAACACCTAATGTGCTCCCAGGTTAAAAAAAAGAATAAACAAACAGCTAACTGCCAGTTTCTAAATTATACCTGATTGCAGAGCACACGCTAGAATCAATGAGATAAAGAACGAGAAAGCCCTTTCTAAGATATAAAGTGCTATTTAGGTGTTAATTATTAGCAAAAATGACAGAGTAATCAAACTAGTACTGTAACAATTTCTTGTCTCACGTCTGAATTCCTTAAGTCTTTGATTACAGTCTGAGAAATTCTGGAAATCACAGGACTAGATGAATCCCTGAGATTCCATCTATTCAGATCTCTGCTTCCAGGCAGAAGTTGTTTCCTCACCCAGTCAGACACTGACATGACCACACCCTCCTCAGCACACTAGATTCTGGATTGTCAAGGGTCGAGCCACTTTCTACTCTCCTTGGAATCATTACTGAATGGTCAAAAATACCAATAGATTATGTCACTTGGAAGAGGCCAGAGGAATATCTATCTGTCCTATTTTAAACTCCTGAGAAGGCAACTCAACCATCTGTCTTGGCAACCCATTCCAGGTTGGAACCACCCTGGCAGAAACGTCTCTCTTCTGTTTAATCTAAATCCTTCAAATAGAACCTTGAGATAATTGCATCCCATTTCATTTTCAAATAATTTGGAACACAGTTGTTTACCATCTGGGTTATAGGATTATATAATATCACAGGGCTGTGGTGAGCAGTAAATGAAATAATGCATGTAAAACACAGAGCTCAGCGTCTGGCATATAAAAATGGCTTAGTATGTATCTATTATCACCATCATTTGTAGTAGGACTCTGTCGGTCACAAGTGGCATAAGCACAATTCAAAATAATTCAAGCAAAAGGTGGGGGGCAGGAGACGAGGAGGTGCAAAATGTAATTAAAAGGGAAGTAAAAGTGTGCAGAAGCCTTCAGGTACTATTGGACCCAGGACTCAAATAATGCTTGCATGGCTCTTCTTTCCCTTTCTTCTCCTGTCTTTCAGACAAGCTTTAAAGTGTAAAGAGCAGAGAGCACCCAGTAGATCAGGTGGGGTAAACCATATCTTAACCACCTCCACTAGGTTTCCCATTCATCAGATCATTTATCAAATGTGGGCTGAACTCGGTGACTCAGCCTGTAATCCCAGCACTTTGGGATGTCAACGCGAGTGGATTGCCTGAGCCCATGGGTTCGAGGCCAGCCCAGGCAACTTGGGGAGACCTCATCTCTACAAGAAATCAAAAATTAGCTGGGCATGGTAGCATGCACCTGTACTTGGAAGGCTGAGGCGGAAGGATCGCCAGAGCCCAGTAGGTCGACACTGGGGTGGTTGTGATTGTGCCACTGCACTCTAGCCTGTGTGACAGAGTGAGACTCCAACTCAAAAAAAAAAAAAAAAGTATTGAATATATCAAGCAGATTCTAGGAGCTGAGAATAATTTCCAAGATAGATAAAATTGCCGCTTTCGTGGAATTACCTTCTAGTCAAAAGGATTTATTCGAAGAAGGTGAAGGGAAGCTACAAAGGTAAAAATATTATCCTCTACAAAATAAAGTCACGTCTTATACCATTATCAGGGTCAACTCTTACCTTTCTCCTCTCCCAGCTAGTAAATCCAACCCTTTCACAAATTTCTTCCCCTCCACAAATGTGTGAAATCCCCCCAAATCAGGTCTTCAAACTGACAAATGCCGTTGTCTGTGGATTTTGAGTGCATTTAGTTTATTTACAGTGTAATTGCTTAATATTTCTTTAATATACCTGCAGTTATAACAATATAACCTCCTTGGTTCCATTTTTTTTTCTAAATCACTTATTCTTTTTAGATTATTTTTATATTAAATACAGGTCTTTCTTCTGCCTTCATGGTTTCCTTTGAATAGGATATACTATAAAAACCTGGTCATTTATTAGTCACTTAAAAAGTATTCCTCTAAGCAATTTTAATTGTATTTCCTTGGGTTGTCCATTCTAACTCTATAAAAACGACGGCCTAGAGACCAAGTTTTTTGAGAATCCCAGGAAGTATGGCCTAATATTAGAAAATCTCAACTTCTGCCTCTCCCCTGGGAGTGCAAAGTGAGGAATGCTTGCATGAAGCATGCTAGGCTGTATTCTTATGAGAAAATCCAACTTTTCATGAAACTGAAACTAATCTGAATCAAGTTGCCCTCGCCTGAAAATATCTTGATTTATCAGTGCCATTCTGGCTTTACTCCACAAACATAAGTTGACAATGCACACAACTATATTTAAATCAGGCACTGGTTTAACAGATCTGCGCTACCACAGCAATGACTCACAGACAATGTAGAGACCAACTTTCACTAAATTCAAGATTGCTCAAGTGTAGGTAGGGAACAAGAGTTGGTTGTCCTCATCGCTTTTACTTTTAAGTAATATTAAAAGTTATCTGCCCTGCCCCAGCTGTTTTCTCAATTTGGTCAGCTTTTCATTCTACTGTGGTTAGCATCTTTTGTCAAGGCAGTAATTTATTTCTTTTAATCTGGATACAATGGCCGAATGGGTCATTTGGCTCAGTCAAATCCCATCGTTCAAACGTATCTCGGAATTAAACAGAAATGGATTTTTTTAATCGAAAAGCTCATCTGCCTCATGCCCTCCAGCTCATTTTTGAATGGCCTTGTCCGGCATGCACTTTCCGTGCCTGCTGGACCAAAGCGTCTGGAGTCGGGCGGGCGCCCGGCCTCTCTGGACCAGACCAGGAGCCTCCGCGCAGACACCCTTCAGGCCCTGTCCCGCGAGAGCCATGAGCACGCTTGGAAAAAATTAAAAAGTCCGGTTCTGGGATTATTGTTATCATTTAGGTTAATACCCTTATCTTTGCATTCCGTAAGATCAGCACCAAGCCTTCTTTCCTGCCCTCCTGGAATTGGGCACCATGCCTGCTGCCGTCTCCTGAGTTAGGAAAGGGACAGAACTTTCCCAGGGAGGTGAGGGGCGTCCCGCTGCGCATTCCCGGTTACCTCCTCCAAGCAGAGATCCCCGGGGAGAGGACTCGCGCTCGCCAGCCCTTCCGCGACCTCCTCCCCAAATGTGGGCGGGGACGCCAGGCTGCTCCGGTGTTTATTTTGCAAACACTGAAAATCTACCGCACTTGGGGCCGGTAAAGCCCCTCGACCTTTGCCCCAAAGCAAAGCTCGAAGAGGCCGGAGGGCTCCGTGGACCGGGCGAGGCGAGAGACGCCACGCGCGCGGTAGCGACGAAGGGGGTCGCCGAGGCTGCGGCCCCTCCCTCCGGGGCTGGGCGTCTCCCCTCTAACGTTCCAGACCCCACCACCGCCCTGCTGTGAACTGACGAACCGAAGCAACTGGCAGGAGGGTGGGTGGGCGCGTCCTCACTCGGGGGCGCCAGTCGGGGCCTCGGGAAGGGACCCCCGCGCCTCCCTGTCCGCGCGGCCGTTGCCGAGGTCCCGGGGGCAGCGGGAGGAGGAAAACAGGAGGCGGTGCGGGGCCGCGGGTGTGGGGGTGGGGGCGCGAGGGGGGCGCCAGCCGCCTCCCGGATTGGCTGCGCCGCCGCCCCCTTCCGCGCCGCGCCCCCCGCCCGCAGCCTCGGGGCTGGTTCCCGCGGGAGGAGGGCGCGCAGGGGCGGGACCCGTCTCCCCGCCGCGCCGCGGACCCGGGCGCGCGGGAACCCCGGGTCCTGCCGCCGCCCGCGCGCGGAGAGGCGGGGCCCTTGCTCCCACCCGCTGCCCGCGCTCCCCATTCCCACCCCCCCGCCCCCGGCCCCGGCCCCGGGCACTCGGCGGCCGGAGCGCCGGGCGGTACCTTCAGCCGCGCAATGAGAGGAGCCCGGGAGGACCAACCGGAGCGGGCGGGGAGGTTCGCTGCGCCCGGGCTGCTGCTGCCGCCGCGGCTGCTTGAAACTCCTCAAAGTTGAGAGCCGGCGAGAGGCTGCCGCCCGCCGGGAGCCGGAGGAAGGGAAGTCGGAGGCGCGGGAGGGACGGGCGCCGACAGACAGACGCGCAGACCTGCAGGAGACACCGCGCCGGCCGCCGGGCCCCGAGCCCGCGAGGCCTCCCAGCGCCGTGAGTTGCTTTCTGGACGGGCGGCTTGCTCAGTATTTCCGTTGAATTGTTTATAGGATGCGTTTGTGTATATTTGTGTCTCTTGGAGGGAGTTAAAAAAAAAGGCAGGATGCACGTTTTATAAATTGAGTTTCTGATGGTGAGACGGTGGTTGCCTAGAGAATGTGACTGTGAATGTCTATAAGCAGGACTCACGTGGGGGGATGCATTTAGCAGCAAAGAGGCAACCTAGAGCTCCCCGGGGGATGTAAAACCCATTTCAAAAGTTACTGGAAAGAAAGTAAGGTACGACTCTTAAGGGTTAACAAGGGGTGGTGAACTTCTGCTTTTACCCCCCTCTGAAACATTGTTTACCAGGTGCACCGGTGGGAAGCTGAGCTGGTGGAAAAGACACCGGGAAGCGGTCCGAGGCGACCATAATGATGTCTGTGCGTTTACACGCGCTGCCTACCCTGCCTGGAGCGGTCAGACCGGGCTGCAGAGAGCTGCTGTGCTTGTTGGTGATCACGGTGACTGTGACCCCCGGGGCCTCCGGGGCGTGCCCTGCCGCCTGCATCTGTGCAACTGACATCGTCAGCTGCACCAACAAAAACCTATCCAAGGTGCCTGGGAACCTGTTCAGACTGATGAAGAGACTGGATCTGAGTTACAACAGAATCGGGCTTCTGGATGCCGAGTGGATTCCAGTGTCGTTGGTGAAGCTGAACACCCTCATTATCCGTCACAACAACATCACCAGCATCTCCACGGGCAGTTTTTCCACAACTCCAAATCTGAAGTGTCTGGACTTATCATCCAATAAGCTGAAGACAGTGAAAAATGCCGTGTTCCAAGAGCTTAAGGTTCTGGAAGTGCTTCTGCTGTACAACAATCATATTTCCTATCTCGACCCTTCAGCGTTTGGAGGCCTCTCCCAGCTGCAAAAACTCTACTTAAGCAGAAACTTTCTCATGCAGTTTCCTATGGATTTGTATGTAGGAAGGTTCAAGCTGGCAGAACTGATGTTTTTAGATGTTTCGTATAACCGAATCTCTTCCATGCCAATGCACCATATCAATTTAGTGCCAGGAAAACAGCTGAGAGGCATCTACCTTCATGGAAACCCATTTGTCTGTGATTGTTCTCTGTACTCACTGCTGGTCTTTTGGTATCGTAGGCACTTCAGCTCAGTGATGGATTTTAAGAACGATTACACCTGTCGCCTGTGGTCTGACTCCAGGCACTCCCATCAGGTACCTCTGCTCCAGGATAGCTTTATGAATTGCTCTGACAGCATCATCAATGGTTCATTCCGTGCACTTGGCCTTATTCATGAGGCTCAGGTCGGGGAAAAGCTGATTGTCCACTGTGACAGCAAGGCGGGTAGCGCCAATACCGATTTCATCTGGGTCAGGCCAGATAACAGACTGCTGGAGCCGGATAAAGAGGTGGAAAACTTTCACGTGTTTCACAATGGAAGTCTGATGATAGAAAGTCCTCGTTTCGAGGATGCTGGAGTGTATTCTTGCATCGCAATGAATAGGCAGCGCCTATTAAATGAAACTGTGGATGTCACGATAAATGTGAGCAATTTCACCGTAAGCAAATCGCATGCTCATGAGGCATTTAACACAGCTTTTACCACTCTTGCTGCCTGTGTGGCCAGTATCATTTTGGTACTTTTGTATCTCTATCTGACTCCGTGCCCCTGCAAGTGTAAAACCAAGAGGCAGAAACATATGCTAAACCAAAGCAATGCTCATTCTTCGATACTCAGCCCTGGCCCCGCTGGTGATGCCTCCGCTGATGAACGGAAGGCAGGTGCAGGTAAAAGAGTGGTGTTTCTGGAACCCATGAAGGATGCCACTGTTGCAGGGCAGAATGGGAAGGTCAGGCTCTTTCCCAGTGAGGCGGTGATAGCTGAGGGCATCTTAAAGTCCACGAAGGGCAAGTCCGACTCAGATTCAGTCAATTCGGTGTTTTCAGACACACCCTTTGTGGCGTCCGCTTAATTTTGTGCCTGTATTTGTATGATGTCGTAATTTAATCGCTTCCTATGTAACTTTGTGTTCCCCCAAATAAACAGCAGGACAGAGATTGTGTTGTTTTGTTACTTGAAATACAACCAAATGGTCTCTTAAAGTGGTTGATAGGAAATGAGCTAAAGCACTTTGGTTCTTCAGTGTGCCAGAGAAAGATGGGGTTGTATTCCAAAGTTTAAATTCTAGGTAACAGTATCTTAGTCTTTAGCACTATTGATCCTTTCAAAGCTGGCCCGGAGGCGATATGACTGGCATTGTCCCTTTATTCAGGCTTTTTAAAAGAAAAAGTAAACTTCATGTATTAGTGTTCTGTGCTAACTTATTAGGACCAAAGTTGAGTTATTGTAATGAAAAGCACTAGTGTCATATTTCATTTTTCAAAAAATGTAGAAGGAAGAATCAAGCAGCAATGATTTATAAAGCAAAGTTAGATTTGGGAATTATCCAGCCAAAACAATCACTTCAGACCAGAATGCGTAGACCACACTGATAAAATTTACTGCATAATGCTACATCCTATTTGATGTTAGATAAATAGTGCAAGAAAAGCACATTTGTTTGCCTGTCTTCTTTTCATTCTGTACTCTTGCACAAAAGATGTCACTGCAAGTTTAAAGTCACCATTATTTGTTGCCATAAATATGTAAGTGTCAGTACCAAAATGTCTGAGTTACTTCTTAAATCTTTGTTCTAGTAAGACTAATATTTGTTCATATGCTTGTGTATATGTAAATCTTAAATTATGTGAACTATTAAATTGACTGTACTGTGCTTTGGACATTTAAATTAATGTAAATATATGTAATCTGTAACTTGATGTTTTGTTTTATTTGTCTGTTTGAAAACATAAATCTAAGATGTTGTATGTGATTAGATTGTGCTGTTTTGTGTAAAGTACCACCAGTAGCAAATCTCCAGAATTCTTACAGTTCCAGCATAGAATTTATTTATTTGTTTATTTATTTATTTATTTATTTGAGCTGGAGTCTCACTCTGTCACCCAGGCTGGAGTGCAATGGCATGCTCACAGCCACCGCAGCCTTGACCTGCTGGGCTCAGGTGATCCTTCTGCCTCAGCCTCCCAAGTAGCTGGAACCATAGGCGAGCGCCAGCATGCTTGGCTAATTTTTTAATTTATGGTAGAGATGAGGTCTCACCAAGTTGCCCAGGCTGTTCTTGAACCCCTGGGCACAGGCAGTCCTCTCGCCTCCACCTCCCAAAGTGCTGGGATTACAGGCATGCGCCACCAAGCCCTGCTCAAATTAATTTTTTTAAGGGGAGGGGAATGCTTTAATGTGTTATAGACCAATTTATACCTTCTACATCACATTTTACTCTATCATTATGCACTTTAACTGGGTTTAGAAGACACTTGAACCCTGATGTTGCAACAAGTGAGAGCCCAAGAGACCTCCTTATCCCATCTCAGTCATGAGGCAGTCAGGTACATGCTCTGAACCTAGCATTCGTCAGTTGTGAAGATGTCAGACTAGATGATGTTTAAAGTTCCTTTCCATAATGGAACTGACGATTTCTGATGATCTTAGCTCCATCACAGACTTACACTGGCTTTCTGAAACTCTACACATGTTGAAGGAATGAAAGAATGGAATTAAGATAGACCAGCATAGCAGTGCACAGCTCTAAGGGATATCCCAGATCATCAAGTCCAGCTCCTTTTTTCTCAGGGATAAAGTAGACCCAGAGAGGGTTGTGGGTTGTCTAAGGTCAAACAGTAAATTTGTGACAGGGATAGAAGGAGAGCTGGGGTTCAGCATTTTCTTTGACGAAGATCAGAGGTCCATAGGAATGACTACCTTTAATGGGATAGGCATGGAAAAGGAACCAAGGATTCAGACAAAAAAGTGATGAAAAATTGGCAAAAGGGAATCCAGGATTGTCATTGGGACTAAAAGATAATTTTTAGAGGATGGGAGTGGGCAACAGTGACAAATATTGCAGAGAAGTAGGTGAAGATGAAAGATCAACCACTGGCTTTGGCAATGGTGACTTTCTGGGAATAGAGTCAGTAATAATAATAATGGACATGTGATGAGAATTCACTAAGTGCCATGCTGGGCTCTCAGTGGCAGACTGGTCTGCAGGGGGTTAAGGAGCAAGTGGCCAAGAAGTGATCATTTAGGGAATAGGATATATAAGTACTGCTCAGTAGCATTAAAAAAATCTTCATTGTATGGTGTTAAAAATGACTGCCCCAGTCTCTTAACCACCAGCCTCACCCTTTAAACAATATTATTCAGAGACAAAGATGTTACAAATAAGCATTTTATTCTGATTCCTGCCACTTAAATTAGGAAGAATTCTATGATTGTATGACCTTGAAGGTCATCACCTCTTCTTTTTTTTTATATTTAGAGAAATCCAGATTCAAGAGATGCTGTGGTTTGTTGGGATCACACAACTATTTTGGACACAAGGAAAAACTCTTGAACCTCAAAAGTTCTCTGACAATGGAAAGGGCTGTCACAAGACGACATGAACACCCTGATTTTGAAAGTGTAGTGGAGCCGGGACCATCCCATGACAAGGAAGTTGGAGAGAGAATCTCTAAGGTCCTTCTAGCCCTCAAATCCTTGATCCTAGGAAATGAGTATTGCATTTTGCAGGAAAATATGGACAGTGCTAGGAGTGGGGAGTTAGTAGACTCTAGTCTTGGCTGATCCTTATACTCACTCTCTGGTTAAAAAAAAAGTTGAGACAGAAACGAAGATATTTATGACCAAAACAAAACAAAAAAAATGCCCCCAAATTCTGAATACTGAAAAGCAAAGCTGTGTTTTGAGCAAAAATAGGAAGGCATGGTGATAACAAAACATGAAAGTGAACATTATGATGTAGAATTTTAAATTCTTGGGTATCTCAGTTTTTTGATAGGAACCTGATCACATGCATTTTAAATATAGCAACAAGGGCAACCCCCTTAGGTCCCCTCCCACTGTGGAAGCTTTTCTGTCTTCTCATTAAATCCTGCTTTCTAAAAAACGAAACTATATAGGAACAAAATTAATTTGTGCTTTAAAAACTTGTCTCACTCAAAACTTTTACATAATTTTTCTTCCAAGTAATAATCTGGATTTATGTAAGTGAGTTTTTCTTTTAAGCCACTTAGTATTTTTTATTACATAGTTGTCAGGGGTGGCGACTCACTGGAGAAATCAATCAAAGATCATAGAAATGAAATTTCCCCAGGCTTAGAATATTTTTTATACTATAGTGAAGATCATGGGTCTACTATTCCCTATATGCTTAAGGTAATATATTCTATAGTTATTTGTAAGTTAAAATTTTAAATTTACACTTAAGATTTATAATCTGAGAGAAGAGCTTAAAAGATTTTCCTATTTATAGTTAACTTCTACACTAGTCCTCAATGTTTGGCCTAGAGACATTTAAATATATTCATTTTTAGCTTTAATGGCTTGAAAGATTTGCACAGCAAAATGGTTTTTATTTTTTTTAAATAAACATTTTCTAAAATGTTAATCAGAAGGAATGTAGGGGAAACTTACGGGGGTGGAAACATCAGAGGGACAGGAAGACACACGGCCAGTCCAAATTCCAAAAAGACATTTGCTTTTGAATCATCCTGCTATTCACTGTTGAGACAGGATATAGCCTAAGCATCCTGCGACATCCTTGGCTTTTCCTTTGCCATAACTGCTGCTCGCTGATTACCACCTTCCAGTGTCATCTGGTTTCCCAAAAATGATCTAGCAGTGGGTCCAAGACTAGGCTTCTCAACAGATTCACAGGGGAAAATTAAACAAGGGTTTCCAGCAACTACCCCTCTGCATACCCCTCAACCGGAAATTCTGATTCAAGAGTTTTTTTTTTTTTTTTAAACTTTACTATGCAGGCCAGGCATGGTAGCTCTCTCTCCTTCTTTCTTTCCTTCCTTCTTCCTTCCTTCCTTCCTTGCTTCCTTCCTTCTTTCCTTCCTTCCCTCTTTCTCGCTTTTTTTCTCTCTTCCTAGACTCTTCCCTCCTCTCTTTGATTCTCTCCTCTTTCATTCTTTTATTCCCTCTCTTTTTCATAGATTCTTTTTCCTCCTCTCTTTGATTCTCTCTGCCCCTTCCTCTCCCTGCCTCTCTCACTCTCTTTCCCTCTCTCTCCCTGTCTCTCCCTTTCTCCCTCCTGAGCATTTTGGAAGGCTGAGGCAGGAGGGTTGCTTGAGGCCAAGAGTTCAAAATCAGCCTGGGCAATAATGAGATCCCTGCCTCTAAGTTTAAAAATTAAAAAAAAAACAAAACTATGCCATTTTGAGTCTACCTATTTTGATGAAACACATCCTGAAATGGGACCATAATAAAGTTTGTGTTTGAGGATATACCAAAAGACATAATTCTTACTTGTGATTTGACTTATTAATAAAAAGAAGAACGTTAGTCTTCTGAAAATATTCTAATATATTAGGAAAACAAAAGAGTTTAACTGCCACTAAGTAAGACACAGAGTAAATTGTTGACTGTAATTTATAATTTATGTTTTTCTAAATTACAAAATATAGAATAATTACTTTGAGATGACTAAATCCCTGATTCTTTCATTTCTTAAGCTATTTTTAGTTTGGAAGCAGTTACAACAGATCGGGTTCATAACAATGAGCTTTGGCGCTTTCAAATTTGATTAGATCATAGTAAAGGGAGGACATATTCCAAAGATGTTCAAGTGCAGATTTCATCTACAAAGAAGCAAACCCTTTTCCAATATATTTATTTAAAGAGACCACAATATTCTTTTCACAGTTCTTTCATCCCTCCTTACCCAAAAGCCAACCTCCCAAACTCATGTTTTTAATTTATTGTACTGTAAGATGAAAGTTAGTGTGGAAAGGTGATGATTAATTTGCCTTTGCATAGATGGTAATATATAAAAAGTAAAACTGAAAATAACCACTTTAAAATAACCACTTGAATAATTTAGAGGCCTGCCTAAGCAGTCATTGTTGCCTGTGGATAGATGCCAGGAAAGGGAGCCCTTTTACAATAAGGACCAGAGAAAACAGAGGACAGAAAAAATAGACACTTTGTAAAATGTGAATATGACATTTATAGTGTCTTTAACTTTTTAAGCACCTACTGACTACCAGGCACGCTGTGAGAGGTGGTATTTATTTGTTGTCATTCCTTATCACAGCAGCCTTGAAAGATAGGAAATATTCCCCTTTTACAGAGGGAAAAGAAAGGCTGAAAAAGGATAAATAATTTTCTCAGGCGTCCTAGCGAATAAGTTGTTTTTATTTTGATAATAATTTTAAGATATCTTTCCCCAGTACTCATGTAGGTGTTTTTTGTTTGTTTGTTTGTTTGTTTGTTTTGCCAATAAAATGACTTTCTAAAGCATGGGTCAGAAGTTGGGTTGCTACAAATGTAAGAGTGAATGAACTAATCAATCCTCACAGCAAGTCTGGGGAGAAGAGGAATAGAAGGTCAGAGGATCATAGTCATAATAAAAGTGGCATGATTTTTTTTTTTTCCTATAGAACACAATGTGTCACACATAGTAAAGTTGGAAATCTGCCTAAGAAGATATGGGTTTGATAGACTGGGCCTCCACCAGTCTATTGGTTGTTTTTAATTTGGTTACTCTTCACATTTGTAAAATAAATACTTTATAATTTCAAACTTCTTGTCAAAATATTTAAATGAATGAATGATTAATTTCAATCTTTTTAAATTAATTTAATTTTTTTATTTTTAAATTTAAAATGACTGGAATTTATATGATAAAAGTTACACTTGAATGAGAATCAGAGAATTTGTTTTAAGTTTCTAGAAAAGTAACTGAGACAATTCAGACCCTGTGGGAGATTTTTTTCAACTGACTTTAAACTTAGCTTTTACAAGGTAATTTAAAAATTATTTCACAGGGTAGCCTCACTAGCTTACTTGATTAAACTTCTCTATTAGGTAACCTGTTAGCACATCAAATATATCTTTAGAGAATTTTATAATGTACATAAGATCTCAGTGTCATGGCATCAGACATCATAGGCTCGAGGGTCATCACTTCGCTGATAAATTGCCAGTAGTAACCAAAAGAAAATGACTGACCATTGCTAGATGCTGCAGAGGCCATAAATGATGTATAATAACTACTCTCTCCTCTTAAAGGAGACTATGGCACAACTGAGAGAGTAAACAAATAAACCTAAAGCAATTCAAGAGTAATTATAGAGTTGATTGTCCGTTAGTGACTATAATGGCCAATAGGAGGTGAGAAAGAAGGTAACTGCAGAGACCTGGCTTTAATCAACTGGGCTAATATAGCACAGGCGTAAACACTAGATAACCATCCCATAGAAGTCATGAATATTACCTTAGCTAGGATCTGTACCTTCAGAAAGCTGATATTTTAGGGAAGTGGTGCAAGCTAGTTAAAAGTGCTTAGAAATGAATATCAGGGATTCTACTTAAAATTCTACTGAGCTTATATTATCATTTTGATCAAATCTAGAAGAGAAAGGGACCTTAAGATTTCACACTGGTCCCCTGTCTACACTCACAGCCCCAACCCTCACCTCCATCACAGTTAGGATGAAGCCTTCCAAATGCGTCCTAGTCATACCATGAGGAATGAGAATAATAACAATAATAACATTTCTTATATGTAAGCCCCATGCTAAAGGGCTTACATATATTTTGCTTACATATATTACACTACATTTTGGCTCACGTCTTTGAGGAGGATATTAGTCTTATGTCCATTTTACAGATGGAGGCTTAGGAATGTTAAGTGATTTGCCCAAGAAGTCAGGATTTGAACCCAGTTTTGTCTGGATCCAGAACTCAATCTTTTAAGGTCTATAAATTAAACTAAACTGCAATACTTTTCAGCTCCATAAGAAGGCCGTGCTCATCATGTCCCCTTTGCTCCCTTGTCTCCTTTTGTCTGACTTAAAGCAACCTTTCCTTCAACAGTCTGGCTCTGCTTTCAAGATTCTACTCTGTGCCTGCCCTTGCAGTGATCTCCCCTAACTCAGGACGCTCACTGCTTTAGTCCTCAACCAGGGTTGGCTTTTATTCTTTGGTCTCTCTCTACATTCCTGCTCTTCCTGACCCCGATCCTCAACTTCTAGAGAATATGTCTTCTCTCTCTTTATCTAGCACCTAGCACATGGTAAGTGTTTGCATGTCTTAGCCTTTCAGTTGCAGTCATTTGTTCCACAAATAGTATTGGATAGTTAATATGTATCAGTCCCTGCGCTCGACCTGGAGATAGTGACCATCAAGCTGCTCCCAGGTTTGAAAATGTGGCAGAAATATAGTCTTATCATGAGGCAAGTGCCCTGATATAGAAATGCTCAAAGACAGGAAGGCCAGGGAAAGAGTCTTGGAAGAAATAATGTCTGAGTGGAGGCTTCAAGGAAGACACCAAGTTTAGAGAGGTCCTGTTTGTTTTCCACAGCTGGACAAGCAGACACGATGGAAGGCAAGACTGTGAATGTGCCCCAGGTCTGAGGGGGTTCCAACTGAAGTGGTTGTCAGGAAACAAGGGCGCCAGCGTCTTACGAACTGCCTTATAATGAGGTCCTTGGGTCGTTTGATCACCAGACCCTTTGATGGGATCCAGCATGAAGCTTCCTCATTTCACATTCCTCTCTCTACACTGAAAATATATAGGAGGCTGCAATGTCTTCCTATTTCATAGCTCTGCAAGGAGAAAACATACTAAATTGGCTCATATAAATGCTTATAGCATATTTTGCTAGGCTAAAAAGAGTTAGAAATATTAGCTTCTCCCGTGTAACAATGTGGGCTTAATATGGTAATGATGAAATAATCCCACTTAATTCAGTTATTACTCTATAGACCAAGAAATGTCTTAGAGCTAATGTTTGCCCAAGCCTCACTGTAATTAAATTTACATTGCTAGCCCAGATATTGATCTGACTAAGCCAGCTTTATAAGAGTGAGTGATTTCAGTGGAAAGAAACAGAAAGATGTGATTTTCAAGGAGAAAAAGAAACCCATCAGACTGACTGGCAGAATTAAATCACAACGGTTCAGGCTGCTTGTTGAGCGTCTGTGTGCAATTTTGCCCCACCTCTGCCTGGTTAGATACTTCTGCAAAACATTTGTGCTCGAGCAAATCTTTCTCAAAGTCTAGGCTTGGAGAGCTATTGCACAATTTTTTAAAAAATCAATTTTTTCAACAGTATTTCCTTTATCCAAAGAAAAGTATCTTGCCTGAGGTGAAACACAATGAAAGGTCTGTGATGTGAAAACCTAAAAGAGGTTGTTTGTTTTTTTTATTCTCAGTTTTAATATTCATACTTGATTACAACCTTAGGGGAGCCTTCAGTTGTCAATCTGACCTACTTCACATCAGTGGGGAAAATAGCAAGTATCTCCCCTAAGCAACTATTTATAATAACTTTGACTTTTTCCCAAAACCCAGAGGAAATACAGCATTTGATCCTAGGCCAAGTTTGTCAAGAGATATTTGTGTTAATAAATCTTATGTAAGGATTCAATAGAAAAAGCATATCATTGATTATTACATATAATTTGTAATGGGGGCCTTAATTAGCTATAGTGTGTAGTGATTTGAATGACAGATGTGTCATTAAATTTTTTTTCTCACTTAATTGGTCAACACTAAGCATCTTAGGAATTTGGTAGCTTTAAAAAATGAAATTAGCCTAGCGCAATGGCTCAACCTGCTAGACTCAAGCGATCCTTCTGAGTAGCTGGAACTACAGGCACACACCACAACACCCAGGTAGTTTTTTTAAATTTAATGTAGAGATGAAGTCTCATCAAGTTGCCCAGGCTGGCCTTGAACCTCTTGTCTCCACTTCCCAAAGTGCTGGGATTGCAGGCACGAGTCACCACACCCAGCGTTTGACAACTCTTTTGCTTTAACACCCTCTACCCAATCTGTGGGAAATTCCCTCCACTCTACCCTCAGCATACATCTGGAGTTCCTCTCTGGACTATTGCAGCAGCCTGACTGGCCTCTTTTCATCCACCAAGGGTTTGTTCTTAAAACTGTAGCTGCTAGAACCCCTCTGAAGGATAAGCCAACTCATGTCTTTCCTCTGCTTAGAACCTCATGACTCAGTATCTCTTGATGCCTGACTACTCACTGGAAGCACATATGGCGATTTCAGCAACATTCTCGGACCTGGGCTCTACCCTGGAGATTCTGACTCACCTAGTCTAAGAGCCCCATCTGGATTCCAAAGCGTAGCCATGATGAGACCTTACAAAGGTCTGCAACCCCAACCAGTTCTCTCGCCTCACTTCCCTTTGCTGTGTCCCACACTCTGCTCTCATCCAGCCACTGGACTCTGCGTACACCAAGTGTCCCCTTTCAGAGGCTTTGTGCTTTCAGCCCCTCTTCCTGAAATACTCCTCCCCTGGTTTCCGCCTGACTGGATTGGCCTCCTTCAGGTCTTAGCTCAACCTGGCCTCTGACCAAGTTATCGAAAGTCGAATCCCCCAGCCTGCTCCAAGCCCACCTCCATACTCCTTTCCAGTTTTATTTTTCTCCATCGTGTCCATCACCATCTGACACACTATATCTCTTACTGTGTAAGTTCCACGAAGACAGGCATTTTTATCCATTTTGTTTGGTGGTGCATTCCCAGGGCCAAGAACAGAAACTAGCCTAGCAAATGATCAATATTTATTGAATGAATGAATTAATGCCCAGGAAGGAGCTGTGAGACTGCCCACTGCCATAAACCCTGAAGTGAGGGAAGGCCATAAAAGGCACGAGATGTTTACAATATGGTGATTTCCATGTGGCACATTTTCTACTTTGCCCCATAGTTTGTGACATTCTTCTTTATGCCCCTAAATGAACACACGAAGCGTTTTTCCATATCTTGTGATAAATCAGCTGTCTAAATAGATCTAAGTAGCCATTCAGCATATATTTTTCACTCGTTTAAGGCATCTCGTTTGATATTTATAAAAGGATGTCGTGCCGAGTAGAGACGCAGGAAGCCTGATGCCTGTCTCCTCTCAGCATCTGCTAACAGAGTAATGCCAATTAGCACATGTCAAGGGCCTGAAAAGAATCAGACTAGGCTTAAAAGGTATCAGGCAGTAGGCCTGACACAAATTTAATAAGCTGTCTCTTACCTTGGGAGCAGGTTGTTTTTGGGGAGAATCTAGTTCTGTCAAGAGGAATTCTGACTGCTTTAGTGAATAAACGCCAGAGATGCAGTGTTTACTCAGTCACAGCGATGACCTGTGTGGAGGTTGTGTGGTCTGACAGGCCAATTAACTGTTCTCCTGTCAATACTTGGAAACTTTCAGCAACTTCCATGGCAACATGTTTTCTGAATTAGTTCCTGGTATGAGGAAAAATTTGCATCACCACAGAGAAAACCAAGCAAAAGAAGAAACCTGAGTGGAATGGGGTATGTAGCATGGGGACCAGCCACTCAATATATCTGTCTACTCCAAGAGGCAGGATGGGGAGAGTCAGCATGGGATGGTGGAAGTCAAGGGCTTTGTGAGCCATGAAGCGCAGGTGAGGACGACTATCAAAGATGGCCACTGGGCCAGATTCAGTGCCTCATAGGTGGACCACCACCGCTGAGCAGTCCTCTTACCTCCACAGATGTTTCCTGGGCAACTACTTCTCCTTTTCCTCATCGCCACCCATCTTTGTTTTCTGTTGAGAGTTCATGCAATACCAAACCCAAGAGAGCAGCGGGCAACGTGCCACTTTCATTGGGTTAATCTTCTTGGTGTAGTGTACTCCATATCATTAAAGCATTTTTTTCAGGTCTATGCCATTGTCGTCTCATCAACCTAATTTTTGGCTTTTTTTTTTTTTTGAGTTGGAGTCTCACTTTTGTCACCCAGGCTGGAATGCAGTGACAGAGTCAGCCACTGCAGCCTCGACCTGCTGGGCTTAGGCGATCCTTTCGCTTCAGCCTTCCAAGTAGCTGGAACTAAAGATATACGCCACCACACCTGGCTAGTTTTGTGATTTATTGTAGAGAGGAGGTCTCACCAAGTTGGCCAGGCTGATCTCAAACCCCCAGGCTCAGGCAATTCTCTCGCCTCAGCCTCCCAAAGTGCTGGGATTACAGGCTGAGCCACCGAGCCCAGCCAGTTTCTGGCTATTAACAATAAAACCAATGAAGAAGTGACAATGAAAAATGGATAGCTAATGTTTATTAGGCACTTACCATGTGGCAGCCATTGTTTTAGGCGCATTCTGTGAGTTAATCCATGTAATCCTCATAACAACCTCTGAGTTAGGATTACTATGAAATCCACCAGACCTATGAGCAAACTGAAGCACAGAGAGATTTAGAAACTTGCCCAAGATCACACAGCTGATAATGGCAAAGTTAGGATTCATACACATTGTTTCATTTAGTCTAGATAACAACACATTGGAAGTAAGTACTGTTGGCCATTTCATATGTGAGAAAACTGAAAGATGAATTACTCACCTAAGGCCACGTGGCTAGTAAGTAGGAAGTTAAGATGAGGACCTAAGTTTGTCTGACTTCAAAGCACTTGGCCGTCCTTCTTGAGCAAGGCTCATTCTTTTTTATTTATTATTAACATTCTAATTTTGGAATTACTACAACTTTTGCTGGAAGTAGGCATTCAGACAGTATTGGGTGTTAGGTAAAGACTCTATAATTTTTAGCTTCATTAAAAAAAAAATAGCCCATGCATGAAAGTCTGAGCAGCAACACATTAGAGTTGCCACAAGTGACTGCTATCAGCCCTGGTGACTGCATTTCTGTGTGTTTGGCACAGTGCCAGGTTATTTCCTTATATAACTGCAAAAAGTTAAGCTATCCCCATGAGGCAGGCATTAATAGACTCATTTTCAGAGGGAAAAATTGATGAAGTTAGGGTAGCCAGAATGGGCTCTAATCTCACATCACTGGATCCCGATGCTGTCTCGTCTCTTTACCAGTGGTCAGTGCAAGGGCCACATGTTGATGGGTAGCTAGATAACTTAGCCAAACCATTAAAAAAGTTGTATAGAAAAATTAAGAATGTCTTTCATTGCCCTGGAGAATTTTTGAATGTGAGTTCAAGGGCCAAATTCTTATCTGAGCTTGTCTGAATCAGTTTTGCACAGACAAGAGACTGGTTCTCTGGTCTCCACCAGCCATCCCCCAAAAGGATGATACTATTGACCGCTAGGAAGACCCTTTATGATTGAAGATATTTATCACAAACCTAATATTTCTTTTGGAAAAACAATTCCAAGTCTATATCCTACAAGTACCAGGTCTGGTAGCCAAAATGTAGACACTGAAACCATTTGGTGCACATGCTCGTCTTTATGCTAACAGATGTATTAAGATTATTTTATTCATTGTTTTAAATGTTCACAGTCATTCACTTTCTGGCATCTTCCAGGAAGCATTTACTGACAGCTGGATAAAATTAACTGAATGTATTCAATAAAAATATTTCTGAAAATAGGAGCCGCATTATCATTTTGACAGCACCCACAGAATTTATGTTTATACATATTATTCATGTTTATAGTCTTATGATTGTTTTTATTCTCATGGAAAAATGTCCCACTGGATTTGGCACCAAGAATTAAGTCTGTTCTTTTAAATTTTGTCTCTTGCCCTTTCATGTCTCTCCTTCCTTTCCTCCCTCCCTCCCTTTCTCCCTCCCTCCCTCTCTGTTCTCTCTCACTCTCTCGATCTCTTTTCTCTTTTTTATTAAAATACACTTTTCATAATTTTAGTACTAGTCTAGAAAAGCTGTAGAAGTTCTCTCCCAGACTAATATATTTTTTTACAATCTCACAGTTTGGAGTCTGCTAATATATGCCATTTATAATCTGAAAACACATTATGTTTTATCACTCAGTCCAATTTCTAACATTAAGTTTAAATCACTACTATCATCAGTGTTTCTTAAATGGTATGTAACCAGTAGAGATTACACTTCTGTGTTGCTCTTGAAGCTGTTACCATTTCAGTAAATGTCAGTCTTATGGAAGGAGGGAGATAATCACATTCCATCCACTATTTCACCTATTCTCAAATGTTACTTCAGGAGTCATAAAATATCCCATGATACTGTCACAACTCACACTCAGAATTATGATAACTAAGATTTAATATGTTCCTGAAAAATAATTATATAACTTTAGTATAAATTTGCAAAGTAGGTATCTCATTAGTACTTGGGTTTTTTCTTAATGGCAAAACAAACATATCTGTTGATTACTGGTAAAATGCACTAACATAAAATTCTACAATCATTGTAGATCTGGGAATTTAATCCAGGTGGGAATTTAATCCAATTCTCAATCTATTATTTTAAAAAGGCTTTAAAAATACTAGCATAAACTACATTAATCCAACCTTTCCCTTTTCAAGTAGATTAAAAAGTTGAAAAGTCAATGGTTTAATCATTAGCCAATCAAAGATAGTTCATACCATTAAGTGGAAACTTTTCCTAATGCAGAATTATTTGTTTTTTTGGTGAACAGAAAATAAAGTCTTTCTCTGAGCACTTGAATTTGATAACCAAGCTTCTACACACCAGAACATAATAATTTTAAACAACCTACCACTTTCTCTGAAGACAAAAAATTTTTGTAGTATCATTTTTCTTTTTTAAATTATGACACTCTCTTTTCTAACTTTGTTGTTGCTTAATTTTTTTTTTTTTTTTTTTTTTAGTTGGTATCTCACTCCGTCGCCCAGATTGGAGTGCAGTGGCCACTTCCAGCCACCGCAGCCTCGACCTGCTGGGCTCCGGCGATCCTTCCACCTCAGCCTTCCGAGTAGCCGGAACTACAGGCGTGCGCTACCACGCCCAGCTAATTTTTTTTTGATTTATTGTAGAGATGAAGTTTCGCCTGCCCAGGCGGGTCTCGAACCCGCGGGCTCAGGCAATCCACTCACCTCAGCCTCCCAAGGCGCAGGATTACAGGCTGAGCCACCGAGCCCGGCTTACTGATAATATTTTGATGTACATTGTTTCAATCTTTTAAATGTATATTGTAGTTGATGTTTTAATTACTTCCCCTACTTTCTAAACTATACTCTGATTTTTCTTTGAGGAACATTCCTCTTCCTGCTTCCATTCTTAGTCATGAGACTTGAATAGGATGGCTCTGGAGCAGAATTTCACCACTTCATCACTGTAGACATTTGAGGCCACATAATTCCTTACTGTACATATGGGTAGGTGAAGGGAGTAGGTTGCAATGGCCCAGTGCATTGTAGGATCTTAGTGGCATTCCTGCTGTCTACCCACTAGATGCTAGTTGCATCCTCCAGTATGACAACCAAAACGTCTCCAGACATTGCTAAATGTAGCTTAAGGAGCAAAATCACCCTCCATTGAGAACGACTCTCCTAGACAATAGACCCTGACTGACTTAAGTCACTTAGCTGATTCTATAGTAGCAACCCTAAGGTTCTGATCAGAGATGGGAACACAAGCCAAACAGAACCACTGGGGAACAAGGAATGGTTTGCTGAGCCAAAAAGAGAGCTTTGTGTTTCCTCCCCTAAACAGAATAGTGCAAGAATGAAAACTGATATCTAGAAGTACCATGAGGAAGGCTGTCACTTTGGTGGCCAAGTAAGGGAGCCTTGTGTAGCACTAATAATGAAGCCAATAACTTAGAAAACAGAATAGAGAGATGTGGAGAATCAGAGCTGTTGGTGATAATATTGTTGGAGCTACTGGAATTCACCTGAAAGTTGTTACTCTTTTTTTTAAGAGTCGGGATTTTACTTTGTTGCCCAGGCTATTGTGCAGTGCCACCGTCATGGCTCACTACAGCCTCCATCTCCTGGGCACATGTGATTCTTCCACCTCAGCCTCCTGAGTAGCTGAAATTACAGGCATGTGCCACCACACCTGGATATTATTTATTCATTTATCTTCTATAGATAAGGTTTTGCTATGTTGTCCAGGCTGGTCTCGAACCCCTAGGCTCAAGGAGTCTTGCCTCCTTGGGCTCCCAAAGTGCTGGGATTACAAATGTGAGCCGTTGTGCCAGGTCTACATCTTGATTTCTTATTTACTTAATAAATTTCCCACTCCCTTTTTAAAAGTCAGTTTGAAATGGGTCTTTTAGGTTTAGAACCTATAGCTCTAACCGAGTTATATTTATATTTTTTCACTTAATGGATCAAGAGTACCTTTTAAAGATTAGTACGTAATTATGAGACACTTAGAATATCCAGAAAGCAAAGACTACAGTGTAACAGACATCTACTTAACCAGCATAATATATCATCACACTTTCAGTAAGTTTTTCACATCTACTTCAGATTTCTACCTTCCTTCATTGTCCCATCTTCCTCTCTCTCAAGAAACTAAACATAACAATACATATAAATTCCCATTTCCCATTTTGTGTTTTTTGTGCTTTTACAACACATGATTGTATGTTAAAACTATTTAAACCGTTGTTTAGTGTATGTTAAAAACTCACATAAGAGTTATCATAGTGTTGGTATACTTTGGCAACTTGAGTTTATCATTCAGCATTATGTTCTTTAAAGATGTATTGAGAGAAAGAGAGAGAGGCAGATAGAGACTGAATTCATTTAACTGCTGAATAGACTCCATTGTATCAATAACCCAGAAGATACCTGTAATCCCACTTAGAAGCAGTTAGGATGTTTTCATTCTTTAGCTACTACAACTCATGCTACAATGAACAGGTTTGCACAGACTTCCTTGTGTGTGCAGAATTTCCCTAGAGTAGACACCTAGAAATGGAATTAGCGGATCAAAGAATGCATTCATCTTTAACTTTCCTGGGACTCTGCTATGGCTCTTCCACATGATTGTGCCAATAATGTATATGAGTTCCTGTTTGCCCACATCCTCACCTGATGACATGAGATTTACTGGTTGAGTACAAAATAGGGTCTCACTGCTCATTTTCTTTTCCCTGATTATTAATGGAATTTAGAATTTTTTCAGATATTTACTAGCCACTATGTTTTTTTCTCTGTGAATTATGGAGATTTCGTCTCTTTTGCTTTTATATTGTCTTTTTAAAATTATAGCCTTGTTGAGTTCCTTACTATTATGCATACTAATTACCTATTGGTGGAATGGGTTTCAATTATTTTCTCCCATTATGCGGATTGAATTTTTACTTTGCTTATAATATTTTTTGTACAGATGTTTTAATGTTTAAGTAGTTAAATCCCGTTTATTTATTTTAATGGATTCTATGTGATGATAATATTCTTCTAGGCTGTCTTTTGAAGTTTTGCAGTTTTGCTTCTTAGTCCACTTGAAATTGTTTTTGGGGTATGGTGTGATTTAAGGATCTAATTTTATTTTTTCTACATGGAGAGCCAGTTGTCAGAACCACTTTTTTTGTTGTTGTTGAGTTGGAGTCTCTCCAACTCTGGCTGGAGTGCAGTGGCACACACACGAGAACCACTTATTAAATATTCATTTATCAAGCCATTTATTCAAAAGTTTATTTTGTTCCATTGCCCTGTTTTCCATTTTTGTATCAATATCATACTACTTCAATAGTATAACATTAATTAAATAAATGACAATAATAGTATATATTTATGGGCTATAAGGTGATGTGTGTATATATATGTAGTATATAAAGATTAAAACAAACTATTTAATGTATCCATCACCTCAAGTTTTTATCTTTTTTATTTTTATTTTTTGGTGTGGTGAGAATGTTTAAAAATCTGTTCTTTAAGTCATTTTGAAATATACAATATATTATTATTAACTGGGGTCACGATGTTGTACAATAGATCTTCAAAATGTATTACTCCTATCTAACCAAAACTCTGTATCCTTTGACCAACATCTCCCCTTCCCCATGTATTGAAAGAGAGACCCCATATTCCTCCCTGCCCCAATGCTTCTGGTAACCACCATTCTGCTCTGTTTCTAGGAGATAGACTGTTTTAGATTCCACGTGTAGATGAGGTCACACAATATTTGACCTTCTGTGCCTGGCTTATTTCACTTAGAATACGGTCCTCCAGGTTCATCCATGTTGTAAAAAATGCAAGAATTTCCTTCTTTTTAAAGGCTGTATAGTATTCCATTGAGTTTATCTACCACAATTGACTTTACCCATTTATCTATTGAGGGGCATTCAGATTGGCTATTGTGAATGGTGTTCAAATGAACACAGGAGTGCAGATATCTCAAGATACCAATTTCAGTGTTTCTTTGGGTATACAGGCAGAACTAAAATTGATGAGTCAGTGCTATAATTTTATATTAAACTTTAGTATTTGGTAAATATAAATCTCCTTCTTTTAAATATTTAATGCCTATTTTCAGCTCTTCGTTCACTTGAATGAAATATAGAATCACCTTCCATATGAAATCTAGTAGTATAAAAAGAACTTTATGGGAATGTTGATCAGAATTTCACAGAATTTATAAATTAAGGGATAATTGCCATCTTTATAATATTTATTATCAAAATAATAAATAAAAAAATAATAAAATATCACGACTCTCTATTTATTTTGATTTTCTCTTAATTTTTTAATATTTTTATGCTATTGTCCATAAAGGGACATCTTGCTCATGGAAACCTTGTAACTTTTGTTGCTCTTGTGTGTATAATTACATATTCTAATTTTTAAGCATCTGTTGTTTGTGAATTTCAATGCAGTGTTTAGTATATTGATATAGTCATGTGTTGCTTAATGACAAGGTGAGTTCTGATAAATGTGTCATTAGTCACTTTTGTCATTGTGCAAACAACATAAAAGTGTACTGACACAGACCTACTATACTTACACAGACCTAAATAGCATAACCTACTACACACCTGGGCTATATGGTATGGCCTATTGCTCCTTGGCCACAAACTTGTGCCACAGTTTACTTCACTAAATACTGTGGGCAATTGTAACATGGTAAGCAATTATGTATCTAAACATATATAATCATAAAGAAGATAGAGTAAAAATACAGTATTTTAATCTTACAGGACCACTGTCATATATGCAATCTGTCATTGACAGAAACATTGTTACATAGCATACAACTATATTTTGTCCAGTAATCTTCCAAACTCCCTTCTCGTATTCAACAGTGTATCTTTAAGAGTTTCTTCAATTTTTTATGAAGATCTTATTATCACATCATCTTTCTTCCTTTCCTGTCCTGTACCTTTAATTTCTTATAGTGTTGATTTGGACCTCCAATCAACACTGAACATTAGTGATAAGTACCTTGTTTTACTCCTGATTCTAAAGGAAATGCTTCTAACATTTCCCCAGAATATAGCATAGATGTTTATTGTAGATTTTTAGTAGTTAGTCTTTGTTAGGATATAGAAGTTCCCTTCTATTCCTAGTTTACTGTGTTTTTGTCATGAATGACTGTTGAATTTTGTTGTTCCCAGATCCAGTGAGATGATCATGTATGATTCTTCTTTTTTACTCTGTTAATGTAGTATATTATATGGATAGATTTTCTATTAATGCTAAGTCATCATTGAAATTTTGAGACTAACTCTACTTGGTCATGATATATTATGGTTTTTTGTTTATTGAATTTTTTTACACATTTTTATATTTTATGTGTCAATATATTTTATTTAGGATTTTGGCATTTATATTCAAACTGAGTTTTTTTGTGTGTGATTTTCCTTTCTGGTAGTGCCATTGCCTGGTTTCATTATCAAACATATGCTAGCCTCACCAAGTACATCTAGAATCTTTATGTTCAAGGAGGGAACCCCCCTCAAACCACCTCCCCCCCAAAGTATCTTTTTGTAGTACACTCAGCATTTGTTCTTCCAGATCAAATGGTCAACCAAAGTTTTTATCTGGAAGTTTTAAGAATGTTGCATCACAATTTGTGGAAGAAACGTCCTAAGTTGTGACAAACAGGTGACTGGTTCTTCCACCATGTCAATGCACCTGCCCATACTCTGCTGAGTGTTCAGCAGTTTTTGACCAAAAATGGCAAGACTCCTATGCCCCAGCCTCCTGATTCACTGATCTCATAATGATAAAAGTCCTCAGAGGGAAACATTTTGCCAATGTGAAAGAGGTGAAACAAAAAATGGCAGAAGCACTAAAAAGCATCAAAATTGATGAGTTCAAAAACTGTTTTGAGCAAAGTATCTTGATAGGCAAGGTGCATCAAACAGAAAGTACTTTGAAGGTGACTAGGTTTAAATATGTAAGAATAAACACACTATTTTTTATAAATAAATTCCAGGAGTTTTGGGTTTCCCTCATATATTGCTCAAAATCTGTATATCATAATGTTAATGGCTTCACTATTGTTTGGATGCATCATAATTTACAAATTAAAGAAGATAAAGAGTGTAGTTTATTGGCCATTTTAATTGTCAAGATGGTGAATGTTTAATAAAACCAATCTTAAAATAATCTTTTATATTTCTGATCTATCTGATTCTATTCCCATATCACAGAGGTTTTCTGACCAAATTGTTATGGCCACCACTTACTTTTGAGTAGAGGTTAGTATCCTCCTCTAGAAGCCTGGCATCTTTACTACTTTAAAGACTGGCTTCATTTCAAGATGAACCTGGGTTTGGTCCAGGGAATGCCAGCTTTGGCCATTGCTCTCCTGGGCTCCTCATATCTGGGCAATCTTGTCTTTATCACCTAGACTATGCCAATTAGTTTTCTGCCATTAAAATGTAAAGACTTTCTCTGCCTCTCGTGCTCCTCTGGGTCCTCTATTTTCTAGGGCTAATCTAAATTTGTTTCTTTGGTCCTCAAGGGAGCCAGCCCTTATCTGGCACTCTAGAATAAATCTAGAGAGCTGAAATCGGTAATTTCTCTACTAGTTCTCCCATTCCACTCACTTTCACTTTCATGAGTCTTTCTGTTTATTTATGTAATACAGTTACAGGAGAGTTTCTACTGGCTTTTTGTTATATCTTTACAAGTACTCAGGCAGAGAAATATTTCAGCAGAGAAGGAGGTCTAGATCCTCCTCTAGCTGCGTCTTAATTTCACCCGGTTAACTGAGCAAGGCTTTTCTCATTTTTGCCTTAAAGCTCTTTTAGCAAGTTCTTCACAATCATGGTGGCAAATCTCTGAACATATTTAAAGGGGATGGTGAATCTTCTCTCTCCAGATGGCTCACCACAACAAGTTAATCCCACTTCATGTTACTGGTAATTGAATTCTCCCCTGAGAAGGAAATTGTATGAGATCCATGAACATTTGATGTATGGATATTTCTAAACAGCCTGACTTGGAAAAGATTAAAACAGCCTTGTATTCCCAATCCCTCAGACCTCCTCACCGGCAGAACCCAGATTTTAATCTGCTCCAGGTGGCTAAACTCAGGAAGGTTTATATCTCTCAGCATCTTCAATTAATGCCAAGTGTAATCATAGTTGGCAGAGTTCAGGGTGTTCTGGCACGTTTGCAGGACGGGCATAGAACCTCCCTGCCAAGTCCTCAGAGTCCTATCTTTTGGATAGCATTTCTCGTAATCAAAAGCTACCATGATTAATGAGCTACAGGCAATGGGTAATCCCCCATACTTAAAAATCAGAACCAAGGAAAAAGAAGTAAAAGCAAATTATTCTGCATAGCCTTGGGTTTCTTGACCTCAAAAGCTCTGCGCAAAATTTTTCTTTTAGGACCTTTGCCATGCAGACAGCTGAAGCCTGATTGAGTATAAGAGAGGTTGCATGCTTCTCTGCGTCAGTGTGCGGATTTGTTTTAATGTTGCTCATGAGCCCAGAGGCGTTTGGAATTGGCCATATTTAAAAGTAAAACAAAGCATCAAAACATTGAGTTTGGAAAATCATCATATAACTGGATTTGCTTTTGCCTTTTTGACTAGTTTCTGGTCCGAAGCAGTACGAAGCAAGATGTTTCTTGAGCTCATTATAGGGATACCTCTGCAGTGGAAGCTGTGACCCCTTGACACTACCTTCAGCAAGTCATAAAAGTCCAATTTATACTCCAGGACTAAAGAGGGAGTTTTACCACAGAAAAAATTAGGAGTCGAACAAATGTTTTTCTTTAATTTGATGGCTGTGGTGAAGTTAAGGGGAAAAAAAAAACGAAGCTTTCTAAATTCCACTGGAAACAAGGAAATCAGAGTTAGCAAAGCAGACAAAGGAGAGACTAGTCCTTCTATTTAATGCCTCTGTGGAAATACTACCAAGATAATGGAGTAAAAACCACCTCTACAAACTAAATAGACTTACAAATATTTTATGCAGATAATATCTTGGCTTTTATGAATATCAAGAGATCATTAGAAAACAAGACAATGGTGTTTATACATTTTGACTAAAGAAACTAAGTCCTCGGCAATTTTTTTTCATTTTTATAAATTACTAAAGTTTGTATTTAAATTAGATTTCATTAGTCATTGTAAAATGGCGCATTGACTTCATTACATATTGTTTTAAAGGCTGGAGAAATGGAGTCAATTTTATTTTATCACACACACAACATAAAAGTCTTTGTAATTACTTTGTTTTATGAGACTCCCTATCAGTTAGGTACATTGTAAATATCCTATTCCACAGTTTATAGATGGAGAAAACAAACCACGGGTAGGTTAAGTTGCTCATGTTCAAATGACAACAGTAGTGATGGAATTAAATCTGAGCTGTTATCTGTGAAGGGAGAATCTGTCTCCATACATGAAACTCAGAGTCCTCCAAGTGTGTTTTGCAGAGAGAAGCTCCAGAAAGGATATCTCCAAAACTGGAGAGCCGGTCTACACGTGGATCTCAATTCTGTCCCATAAGACACTGCCCTCCTCTTTGGAGCAGTCGTTGTCCAGTGGCCTGCTCTGCTGTAAATAACAACAAAAGAATGTTCCCATTAGCACAGCCCAGGTAGACTGACAATTTCTAAAGAACGTCAGTAAATGCAACAGGAAAATGAGAAGGAAGTAAACAGAGAATTAAACCTCCTCCATCCATCTGTCCCCTCCCATATCTAATGTTGCTGTACCCAAGATTCCCCCTTCCTCCCACGGCTTCTCTTCCACATAACCTTTTCCAGCGTGCCCTCTGGAATTCCAGTTCTATCATAAACAAACTCCTGCTTTGAGGCTCAGGTTACTTATGTCTAGAATACGCATGGCCTGTTTCTCAGTCCCGCCATCTGTCAACCTTCAGGTCACTCTCCCACATTCACTGGGGACAGTTGCACCTGGCTCAGTGTCTTTCTCTCCAGTCCAGCAGCTGGGCAACCTCAGGGTTCATGCGGAGGCCTGCTCAATACTCCCACTGCAGGTCTGATTGGCTCCAAAATCTAATCTCTTCCATTGCCTCCTTCAGGAGGCTAGGGTATCAGATACTCAAAATCTCTAGGCTAGGCAACTTAAGCAAAAGTCTACACTCAAAATTTTTCATCTCAAGCAACCACAGTAGAATTCACAGTCATAGAAATAAGAAATACTTCAATCACTGAGGAAATAGTTTTTAGTCTTAAGATGTATCTTGTCCATGGCAATTCAGAATTTCCAAGTTTCTTGCTGAAACTGCTGGGTAAGAAAGTTCTAAAAAGTTATCTTGAGTATAAGATGTTAAATGGAAATTATTAGTAATTCATTCATACTACTTTAAGATATATAAATTATCATAGATATAAGTATTAAGCTTCTGTGCTGCCATGATTATGCGTTTAGTGACTGTAACAACACTTACAAGGGCTTTGCCCACAGTAACTAAAGTCCCATCAGGGATCAGTACACTTGGCTCAGGGGTTTATTTGCTGTTTGTTTTTCTTTCTTTTTTTTTTTTTTTGAGTTGGAGTCTCACTCTGTCGCCCAGACTGGAGCCTCGACCTGCTGGGCTCCAGCGATCCTTCCGCCTCAGCCTTCCAAGTAGCTGGAACTACAGGCGCGCGTTACCACACCCGGCTAACTTTTATTTATTTATTTATTTTATTTTATTTTATTTTATTTTATTTTATTTTTTATGAGTTGGCGTCTCACTCCATTGCCCAGACTGGAGTGCAGTGGCCGCTTCCGGCCACCGCAGCCTCGACCTGCTGGGCTCCGGCGATCCTTCCGCCTCAGCCTTCCGAGTAGCCGGAACTACAGGCGCGCGCTACCATGCCCAG
>CAUYQG010101235.1:0-19129 GCA_963574415.1 Tarsius wallacei | reverse complement strand
GCTTGCCCAGGCGGGTCTCGAACCCGCGGGCTCAGGCAATCCACTCACCTCAGCCTCCCAAAGGCGCGGGATTACAGGCTGAGCCACCGAGCCCGGCTTCCACAGAGATTTAAAATAGGTTTTGAAGAGGAGGGCAGGAGGATTTTCAAGAGAAGGAAACAGCACCCACAAGGCACAGAGGAGTAAAAGAACACATTTTTGCAGGGGCAAAGGTAGTTTAGAATACTCTTAGGTCAGAAAAACATCATGATAAAGTAATGAAATCAAATCAGCTTTTTAGAAATACAAAGAGCTTAACCTAAGTAAACTCAAAAAGTCCCATAAATAGAACTCCTCATTCCTTTAAAATTCTTGAAAAATGAGTTGTTACTACACATTTTAATTAATTAAATTCCCTTGTTCTGCTTATTGTCCTGACTTACCTTACTTAAATTCTTTCCCATTTTTTGATTGGCTTTCCACCTGTTACTTTTTTCTTTCTTGATTGGCATTTAGAACAATCTTTGCCAAACGATTTTCATATCTTCCCAGATCACGACATGGTTGTCTGAGAATTTAAGTGTAGCTCTTTTCACTTCTTCATTTGACTAAAAAAGTAGTTTGCTTTGAAATGGAAGCTTCTATTTGAAATAGAATATTGCAAGACCTGGAGGAAATATGTTCATGTTGAAAGACCCTACCACTGAAAAATTATTCTATTAAATATATATCCATAAAGGAAAAAATTATATATACATATATAGTGGAAGCATATATATATATAGAAAGAGAGAGAGAGAGAGAGAGAAAGAGAGAGAGAGAGAGAGAATGACAGAGACAAAAAAATGTATACACTTTTTTTTTTGAGTTAGAGTCTCACTCTGTCGCCCAGACTGGAGTGCTGGGTTCATGCAATCCTTCCATCTCAGCCTTCCAAGTAACTGGAACCACAGGCGTGTACCACCAAGCCCAGCTATTTTTTCTTGATTTATTGTAGAGACAAGGTCTCACCAAGTTTCCCAGGCTGCTCTAGAGTCCCTGGGCTCAGGTAATTCTTTCAACTCAGCCTCCCAAAGTGCTGGGATTAAGGCGTGAGCCACTTCACCCAGCCCATACACATTTTAAGAAAAACATGTATCAAAACTTTCAAAAAAACTGTATTAAAATTGTAATACTCAATAAGATGAATACAAGTCACATTTGACTTCTGCAATTATAGGAGGTGCTCAAAGTGGCTACCATTAGTGTCCAGACACTTCTGATTACAGAGAAAAATTTCTTAAAATGTGTATACATTTTTTTGGCACCCCCCCAAAATATATATAAACATATACATATTTCACTGTAACCTCAAGCAATCCTCCTGCCTCAACCTTCTGAGTAGTTGGGACTGTAGGAATGCACCACCATAGCTAATTTAAATTTTTTTTCGTAATATTTCTTGATGAAACAAGTTGTGCAATTCTCTATTATCATATTGTAAGGCAAATATTCCTGTAAGCCTCAATCCTCAGTTGATAAAGGCAAACTTTTCCCTTTTTTAAAATTGAGAATGTTGCAGAATATTTTCATTATGTGTGAAAAAAGGGGAACTAACACTTATTAGCACACATGTTATGCCAGGTGGCTCTGTGACAGGTGTGATTTAAATACTTGTTAAATGAGTTATCAGTCTGCCTGAAGAGATAGATGGTCATACAATTTTAGCATGGCAATGAACTTTAGAGTTCTTATAACCCACTGCTCTGATCCTTTAAAGAAAAAGCTGAGGGGCAACCCCCTCGGGTCCCCTCCCACTGTGGGAGTTTTTCTGTCCTCTCAATAAATCTTAATGGCATGTTCATGGCCACTGCAGCCTTGACCTGCTCGGCTCAGGTGATCCTTCCACTTCAGCCTTCCAAGGAGCTGGAACCACAGGCAAGTGCCACCACGCCTGGCTAATCTTTTGATTTATTGTAGAGATGAGGTCTCACCAAGTTGCCCAGACTGATCTTGAATCCATGGACTCAGGCAATCCTCTCACCTTGGCCTCCCAAAGTGCTGGAATTATGGGCATGGGCCACCACACGTGGCATCGCATCTCTTCTTTTGAGAAGTGTCTATTCATGTCTTTTGCCCACTTTTTAATGGGGCTGTTTGTTTTTTTCCTTTCAGCATGTTTGAGTTCCTTGTAGAACCTGGATGTTAGGCCTTTGTCAGATATACAGTTGGCAAATATTTTTTCCCATTCTTGGGCTGTCTTAGTTCAGTGCTCTTTCCATAACATACTGGCATTCTCATGACATTTGTCATAAGATATAGTTATAGTCACTGTTATTTTCTTTGTTTCTCTCTGCCCTTCTCCCTTTCTCTCATTCTCTTTCTTTTTAACGTAATGTTATCTCTGTTCTTAGAAAATTGGGTGTTTGAAATTGTCTTTCAACAACTTAATTTAACTTTTATCTAATGATTATCAACTGCATAATAGATCTTAGTCACTGGACTGGGCATTTGGTTGGATACAGTAAGATAATAGGTACGGTGGCTTAAGTCTGTAATCCCAGCAGCTTGGGAGGCTGAGGCGAGAGGATTGCCTGAGCCCGGGGGTTCGAGACCAGCCTGGGCAACTTGACGAGACCTCATCTCTCCAATAAACAAAAAGTTAGCCAGGCGTGGTAGCGCGAGCCTGTAGTTCTGGCTACTTGGAAGGCTGAGGCAGAAGGATCGCCAGAGCCTGGCAGGTTGACACTGGGGTGGCCATGAGTGTGCCCCTGCACTCCAGCCTGGGCAACGGAGTGAGACTCTGACTCAAAAAAAAAAAATTTAATATGTATAGAGAGAGCTAAAATACAAGGCAGCATGTGATAAGAACTTCATGAACAGGTTCTACCGGGTTTCAGAGGTCGGTGTGGGGAAGGTGGTCCATGAATTGGGCTTTTAAATAGTGGATAAGCTATCATAAGGAGACAAGGTCTGTGGACAGGAAAATAATTCTGCACAAAATGCAGAGCAATAATAAGGATACAGAGGAAGGGAGCAATGCAAGTTGGTGAGATATCAAGTAGAATTGCATGACTAGCAAACTGTTATTGTAGAGGAGAAAATGGAAGACTGGGAAACACACTGAAATTTCTGCAGCATGGCAAAGAATCCTTCCCATCATCAAGACTAGAATAAAAAATACAAATATACAAAGAGGGTGGACGCCCCACTCAGATGTCATGGGAGTTGTTTGTAGACAGGTCACTTAGAGGCAGACCTGGAAATGGGCAAACGTCTCTCCGACAACCTTGACAAAGGTTAATGCTCTGATGAGTCAAGAGCCACGGTCCACAGACTCTTAATGGCACACTTCTACCTCCAGGGGGAGCTCAAGGTTTCCATCCTTCCAAAGAAAAAGGATCTCTGATGAGAATTCAGGACAAAATGGAGATTTTTATTTTATTTTATTTTATTATTTATTTATTCATTTTGAGTTGGAGTCTCACTCCGTTGCCCAGGCTGGAGTGCAGTGGCATGCTCACGACTACCCCAGGGTCAACCTGCTGGGCTCCAGTGATCCTTCCGCCCCAGCCTTCCAAGTAGCTGGAACTACAGGTGCACGCTACCAAGCCCAGCTAATTTTTTATTTATTGTAGAGACATGGTGTTGCCAAGTTGCCCAGGCTGATCTCAATCCTGTGGGTTCAGGCAATCCTCTCACCTCAGCCTCCCAAAGTGCTGGGATTACGGGCTTGAGCCACCACGGCAAGCTGATTTTTTATTTTAGCTAGATTATTAATTAACTAATTAATTAATTAATTAGAGTTGGAGGCTCACTTTGTGCTCATACTGGAGTGTAGTGGCATGATCACAGCTCAATGCAGCCTCAACCTCCTGGACTTAGGTGGTCCTTCGGCCTCAGCCTCCTTAGTAGCTGGGACTACAGGTGCGTGCCACCACACCTGGCTATTTTTTTGTTCAATAGACAAGGTCTCACTATATTGTCTAGGTTGGTCTCTAACTTCTGGGCTCCTGGCTTGGCCTCTCAAGGTGCTGGGATTAGAGGTGTGAGCCACCATAGCTGGCCTTTATTTTTATTTATTTCAATAGCTTTAGAGGGAACAAATGATCTTTGGTTACATGTGGGAGCCAGCCATGGAGGCCCACCGAGCGTTAGGGATCAGGGGTCATTGACCCCAAGACCACTAGGATGTGTTCGGGAGCTGTTGACCCCATTCCCTCCCTCCTTTTCTACTTGGATCTGCAACCAGAAAAAGCTCCTGCTGGCTCTAGCAGAAAACTCTGAGACCAGAACCAATACAGCTAAACTTGGGAGTCTATTGTTCCCATTTTCCATGGTTTGTGATCTTTGCCTTTAAACAAATTAAGTTTAACTTTGGGTCACATTGAGGAGCCTTAGTGCTGGTCACAGGTTCTCTTGATGTGATTTTAGAAATTTATAGATATAGCTTTTAGCAAATAGTTTATATAAATTAAAGAAAATTTAGGTAGCTATTTTATTGTAGAAATGTGGTTGGTTTAGTTTGATTTAGGTGAACTTTGGACTGGCCCACATTCCAAGTTTTTGGATTAGGCTAGTTGGTGTTAGGAGAGTGCAAACTTAGCAACAATTGTTTTAATAGAAACTAGTTTGAAATTAGCATAGAATAGTATAAGGGAATAAATCATTATGGTGGTTTCGGGTTTAAGCATTGAATGATGTTATATCAAGATTATGTAATTAAAAAACAATCAAGGACACATAAGAAATTGGTTTGGGGAACATTAATCAAGCATAAGAAACAAATAGACAATTTGTGGTTGTTCTTCTTCATGCTTGAGAGTTGGGGGTCTCTTTTGTGCACCTGGACCCATTCATGTGAAAGACACATGCTACTTTTTGTGTCCTGTGATAATGACTTTGCAGAATTTGGGGATAAAAACCCACTGCTAATTCGCAACAAACGGCTTCTGCTCAATCTTGAACAGTAGTCCAGTCCCTTTCTTTCCCTCTCCTAGTCGCCTACTCCGTCTCACCTCCAGGAATCTCTGGACCCTGCTGGAGCTGGACTCCCGCAGCTACATTGATGCACTCTATAGTTTTGAAGAAATCTAGGTTTCAGTGTACCCACCACCCACCCCTGTGCACACTGTACTCCATAGGTGATTTTTCATCCCTCCCCCTTCTGAGACTCCAATATCCACTCATATATGTTTTGGTAGATACTTAGTTTAGCTCCCACTTACAAGTGAGAACATAGAGTGTTTGATTTTCTGTTCCTGCATTATTTCACCTAGGATGATGTTCTTCAATTCCATCCAAGTTGCTGCAAAAGACATCATTTCATTCATTTTTATGGCTGAATTCCATAGTGTGTGTGTGTGTGTGTGTGTGTGTGTGTACCACATTTTCATTATCCACTGATTAGTTGATGGGCATTTATGTTGATTCCACATTAGATAGAGATTTTAAAGAAATAATTCGGCAGGAGATTCTGTTGAAGGAGTAAAGTGGTTATAAATGGAAGTGGCTGAGAGAATATTATCTGAGATCATTCTCCAGTGATCTCTGAGGACTTGGCTTTGGTTAAGTATTGCAGTACTTTTATTTTTTCACCACTTCCCTGCCTTGTGATTAGGGTCTGGGACATTCTCAAGTCAGAATTGCAAAAATAACCTTAGGGAGTCCACCTGTCCATCCAGCTTCTATAGAAGTGACCTGGTAGGTCTGGGGTCAAGCATGAACTGGCAGTCAAGAATGGGCATCTGCTCAGAGTGCTCTTGGTGCCTGTGTTAGGTGAGAAGCTTGTGCAGCCACATGTGGAATTCAGGATCTTGGCCAGATTGTTTATAACTTGTAATTGTACATGAAAGGCATCTGGTGTGGTCACATGGGGAACTGAAATTTGGGAGGCAGGAAGTTCATGGACAGGATTTTTACTGAGAGGGGATCTTACTCAAAGTTTTAGTTAGTGATTACCAATAGACAGAGACAGAAATCTATTTCTATCACCAGAAAAGGTACCCTTGAGGGATGGAGACTACAGAGACTCCTAGCTGTGCATTTGTGAGGCTCCACCACTTATGGTGAGAACGGAATCTGGCCTTGGCCAGGATTCACTTTTGGAACTAGAACAATCCCACCAGCAGACGTGTGGAATTGGAAAGAATATGAAGCCAAATGTGAGGCAGGTACCTTCTCTACAAAATAATGGCTGTGTTCTTGGACAGAGCCAGTCCTCACATAATTTAGTAGTGAGGAACAATGGCAAGAACCTAGGATCCTGGAAAAGTGCTTAATATGTAAGAATGAAGGATACCTATGAATGACATGGGGAAGGAGGGTGTCAATATCGTAAATTCTTAGTTTTGTTAGTCTACAGTGGTTGTTAGGAGCAACTCTCTAGAAGGGTATTGGACTTACCTTAGCATGTTAGTATCAGAATTTCACAATTTTAACCTTATTTTTGTCTGCATACATTCAGAGAGCATTTTTTCTTTTGAATCGGAGTCTTACTCTGTCGCCCAAGCTGGAGTGCAGTGGCACGCTCATGGCCACAAAGTCTCGACTTGCTGGACTCAGGCAATCCTTCCACTTCAGCCTTCCTAAAAGCTGAGACTATAGGTGTGTGCCACCAGTCCCAGCTAATGTTTTGACTTATTGTAGAGACACAGTCTTGCCATGTTGCTCAGGCTGGTCTCAAACCCATGGCTCAGACAATCCTCTCGCCTCTGCCTCCCAATGTGCTGGGATTACTGGCATGAGCCACCACAATTGGCTTCAGAGAGAATTTAAAAAATTATCTCACACGTTCCACTTATAAGAGTCACATTATTATTCTAACATGCCATCTGATGTTCAAATATCGTATTTTATTTTGAGTCAGGGTCTTACTCTGTTGTCCAGGATGGAGTGCAGTGGCATGATCATGGCTTACCCCAGCCTCAACCTCCTGGGCTCAGGTTATCCTCCCGCCTCAGTCTCCCTAGTAGTTGGGATGCACCACCATGTCCAGCTAATTTTTTGATTTTTCTGTAGAGACGAGGTCTCATTATGTTGCCCAGGCTAGTCTCAAATTCCTGTACTCAAGTAATCCTCCCACCTTGGCCTCCCAAAGTGCTAGGATTACAGGTATGAGCCCTTGTGCTCTTCCTAAAATATTAAAGTAATTAATTAATTAATTTATTTATTTATTTATTTTTGAATAGGAGTCTCACTCCGTCACCCAGGCTGGAGGGTAATGGCATGCTCCCGGTAACCACAGCCTCGACCTGCTGGGCTCAGACAATCCTTCTGCCTCAGCCTTCCAAGTAGCTGGAACTACAGGCACGTGCCACCACGCCCGGCTAATTTTTTGATTTATTGTGAAGATGAGGTATCGCCAAGTCGCCCAGGCTAGTCTTGAACCCATGGGCTCAGGCAATCCCCTTACCTTGGCCTCCCAAAGTGCTGGAATTATAGGCGTGAGCCACTGTGCCCAGCGTAAAATATTTTAATATGAAGGCCTATGGGTTCTGACACAAATAATTTTGTATTCTATCTTTTATGGACATGTGATTCTAATCTTTCTTATTTATTTAATAATAACTTATCTTTTAATCCCATTATAAGATTCATAAATGATTAGTGCAGAAAATTTGAAAACAAAAAATACAATGTAAAACAAAAAGCCATCATTCTACCACTCAAAGGTAAACAATATTAACATTTTGATGTATGTACTTTCACTATTTTTTACTGTTTTAAAACAAAAAACTTTATTTTATTTGAGTCAGAGTCTTGCTCTGTCACTCAGGCTGCAGTGCAGTGGCTTCCTCACGGCCACCACAGCCTTGGTCTTCTGAGCTAAGGGAATCCTTCCACTTCAGCCTTCCAAGAAGCTGGAACTACAGGTGTAGTTCCACACCTGGCTAATTTTTTTATTTATTGTAGAGATGAGGTCTTACCAAGTTGCCTAGGCTGGTCTCGAACCTCTGGGCTCAGGAAATCCTCTCACCTCAGTCCCCCAAAATGCAGGGATTACAGGTGAGAGCCACTGGGCCCAGCTACATGTGACCTTTATTGCTAAAACCCAGACATTTGGTCACCCTGTGACTGATAACAGCTGTGTGGTTCTAGATTTTAATTCATAAAATCCTGCATCCCTGGAAACCCCTCAGTCCTGGGCAAAAGAGAAGGGTCTTGGATCACTTTCTTTCAGGTAGACATCTTGACTCTGCCTGCGGAATTTTGACCAAAGCAGTGACATACTCATAAGTTTAAGGGCCAGAGGTGGTGGCTCACACCTATAATCCCAGCACTTTGAGAGACCGAAGTGAGAGGATAGCCTGAGTCCAGGGGTTTGAGACCAGCCTGGACAACTTGGTGAGACCTTGTCTCTACAATAAATTAAAAAAAAAAAATTCGCTGAGCATGGTGGTGCACACCTGTGGTTCCAGCTACTAGGAAGGCAGAAATGGAAGAATGGCCTGAACCCAGCAGGTCAAGGATATAAGGAGCCATGAGTGTGCCACTGCACTGCAGCCTGGGTTACAGAGTGAGATTACAACTAAAAAAAAAAGTAAAAAGAAAGATTTTCCGGTGGTGGTATACAGGAGAACTGCCATGGAATGACACCAGAATCAGGGAAAACCATCTATACACAAGAAAGTAAAGGCTTGAACCACTTTAGAAACGAAATGACAGCCAGGATGGCCATCATCAATAACTCAAAAAACAACAGATTCTGGAGAGGATGCGAGGAAAAGGGAACACTTCTACACTGTTGGTGGGAGTGTATACTAGTACAGCCTCTGTGGAAAACGGTGTGGCGATTCCTAAAAGTTCTAAAAATCAACCTTCCATATGACCCCACAAACCCCCTTCTGGGAATATACACAGAGGAACTCAAATCACTCTATGAAAAAGATACCTGCACAAGTATGTCTGTTGCAGCATTGTTCACAATAGCAAAAACGAGGAACCAACTGTGCTACCCACCGGAAGAGGACTCGATAAAAAAATGTGGTACATATACATGATGGGATATTACACAGCCATAAAGAACAAAGAACAAAAAACTGAATCTCACATATTCTCACTCATAATCTGATCTTGAACAATTATCATAATACTACAAGAAAAGGATTGGCAGTAGCAGGAAACTGCTGGGGGGTAGGGAGGGGTGGGGGGATTGGCAGTAGTGGGAATCTGCCAGGGGAGTGGGGGCACACCTCATCAACAAGGGTACCTGCACAATTAACATTTGTATACTTAACCCTGAATTGTACCCCACATCTTTAAAATAAAAAAATTAAAAGTAAAAATAAAAGAAATGAAATGAAAAGGAAGGGGAAAGATTTAGAGAGTGACATCTAGAACTCAGCTTTTGTCATCATGGGGCAACTGCCTTTTTATAAGTCTGCTAATAATTCCTTAACCACAATTGAAACAGTTTTTTTTTTTTTTTAGACAGAGTCTTACTCTCGCCCAGGCTGGAGTACTGGAGTACAGTGGCAGGACCATGGCCACCACAGGCTTGACCTCCTGGGCTCAGACGATCTTTCTGCCTCTGCCTCCCAAATATTGGGACTACAGGCGTGCACCATGCCCAGCTAATTTTTTTATTTTTTATTTTTGTAGAGATGAGGTCTTGCTATGTCACCCAGGCTGGTCTCAAATTCCTGGGTTCAAGCAATCCTTTCATCTCTGCCTCCTGAAGTGCTAGGATTACAGGCATGAGCCATCATGCCCGGCCAGCAGCCTCTTTTATAATTATCCTTGTTTTCATTTGTCTAATTCATTTCACATTGTTAAATAAATAAGTAAATAAAGCTTCTCTTGAAACTCCTTTCCTCCTCCGCTAACTGCTTGGTCTGTCATTCTTCAATGTCCTGATCACTTGTCTTCAGAATTTCTTCATCCTGGTCCCAGTGTTCCTCTCTTCTCTCTCTCTTTCTCTCTCTCTCTCTCTCTCTCTCTCTCTCTTTCTCGTATTTCCTAAATTCACACATTCTAGACAAACTCAGCACCCATGTGGAAGCACCCTGCATTCACAGTTCCATGACATCCTCATCACCAGTGAGTGTTCTATGCCATCAGCTCACTTAAGCTACTTAAGTCCCCCCTGGGGATTTTTACATCACACAGGATTGCTCCTACATTCAAACTGCTCTGATCATCGCTTTCCATTCCAGATCTTTCATCCCGCTGCTTTTACTATTGCCTCATTGGATCTCCTTGATCCTTCCGTTTCTCCTCAATCTATTCAGCTTCCAGGTCTCACAACTCTGTGTAGTAGCCCATGGAGAGTCCATTGACCCAAATGGGTTAAATGGCCATGGGTTTTTCTAAGGATATAGAGAAACTGGTAAATTTAACTTTCTTTCAGTGTCTTGGACAACTTTTCAGGATTTTGCAAAGCCTTAAGGGCATCATTATGAAGACCATCATGCTGAAGATTACACACATGTTGGTTAAGTAATAAAGAGTTTTGATTGAGAGAGTACCAAGTATACTAGCTTTCAAAATACTTTTATTTCCTTTAATTATTGAGAAACAGTAAGAGAAAGAGAGGAGACAAGAGAAAGACATTTCCCAGAAGCCTAAGATTACTGAAGAATTTTGGAAAAGGTCATATGCTGCTGTTAGCAAAATGGCTTCCTCTTCTGGAAAAAAGAGGACAGAGGGGGATGGTCATCACAGCTGCTTGAAATTGACACTTGAAATTAACCTGAGCATGCGACCGTGAGTGGAAGGTTGTAAAAATATGTTTTGAGCATGGCTACTATAACAAATTATCACAAACTAAGTGGTTTAAAACAACTAAAATTGTTTTCAATCACAGATCTGGTGGCCAGAAATTCAAAATCAATATTACTGGACTGAAATCAAGGTGTCAGCAAGGCTACTCTTCTTCTAGAGGCTGCAGAAGATAATCCATTTCTTACTTCTTCCAGGTTCTGGTGGTTTCTAGTATTCCTGGACTGCGGCTGTGTCACTCCAACATTCAAGGCCAGCATCTTCAAATCTCTCTGCTTCACCTCCACACCTTCTCCTTTGAGTGTCAAATTTTCCTCCACATCTCTCTTATGAAGACACTTGTGATTGCATTTAAGGTCCACCCAGAAATTCGGGATAATCTTCCCATTTCTTTTTTTTTTTTTTGAGTTGGAGTCTTACTCTGTCATCCAGACTGGAGTGCAATGGCCGCTCCCGGCCATTGCAGCCTCGACCTGCTGGGCTCCGGCAATCCTTCCACCTCAGTCTTCCAAGTAGCTGGAAGGCTGAGGCGCTACCACACCCGGCTAATTTTTTTGATTTATTGTAGAGATGAGGTCTCGCCAAGTTGCCCAGGTGGGTCTCGAACCCACGGGCTCAGGCAATCCACTCACCTCAGCCTCCCAAAGTGTGGGATTATAGGCTGAGCCACCGAGCCCGGCTAATCTTCCCATTTCAAGATCCTTAAACATAGTCACATTTGCAAAGACCCTTTTTCCAAATAGCCAACATTTGTAGGTTTTAAGGATATCTTTGGGAGCCTTTACTCAGCCCATTACAGTTGCTATCATTGACTGAGGTGGAGGTTCTATGGATTAATAGTAAGAAGGAAGGAGGGAGAATCTTTCAAGGGCACCAACCCTAAAGTTGGTTCCATTTCCTAGAAATAAGCATGATGCTTAGTGTCAATATTTTGCATGGGGAAAAGAAAAACACAACTACACTGAGAGAACTGATAAACAGATTTTGGACTTCCTCTGGGCTGAGTTTGAGTGTTCCGCACATAAGCTCTGGGTTTCAGAAATTTCAAGTTGCTGAATAAGTAACTGAGAATGCTTCTGAGATGGCTCAGCTAGAAGTAGAATTTGCAGATGAGGTCCAAAGTAAGAGCCAGGACACAAATGGATCAGAGGAGCCTGGTGGAGGCTGAAGCCTTAGCAGGAAGATCCTGACCTCATTAGCAGCCATGGGCAAGGTGAAGGGCATTCGAAAGATAAGGACTTGGTGGCACAGGGAATTGTCAGCTTTCACAGCCCATCTGCTGATTTAATATGTTATTGATTACATTCTACCAGTTCAGCTCTTTAATAGCCTCAAGTGGCCTAGTAAAGGGTTGACCCAGACCTGCCTGTCTCTTCGTGTGCTATTAGGAGTGTGGAGTGGGGGGAAGCTGGTAGGAGTGATAAGATTTCATAGGTGACTGGTGAAAGAGGAGGATGGACAGAGGATGCCAAACATAACTGCTCCATGTGTGAGTCTGTCACTGACCAATTTGGGGGATTGTAGATATGGTTCTCCAAGAGAACAGAACATTTTGGACGCTTTGAGAGATGAATATGAAATGTTGAATGTGGGTGGGGACAGTCACTTCAGGCCCCACGACTCACCAGAAGCAACCAAAGTGGAAGATCAAGATCTTAGCTCAAAGATCTTCAGAGATGACTGGGCTGGGTTTCCCCAGCCACACCACAAGAGAAGCCCCACGTAAAGGAAAGGGGGATGCATTGTGGTGACACTGAGGCTTTCACCCAGTCCTCCGACTGCACTGGGCATTTCCTCCAGAGAGGCCCTGCTTAGAGAGGGGGCTGTGCTCAAAGGGTTCAGCGATTTTTCTGATTAAGATGGAGAAAGGTTTAATGGCTGAGTGAAGCGGAGAGGAGGTTGTGCTGGAGCAGTGACAAGCCTCGTGTCTGTGTATTCAGACATGAAGGTAAGAGGAGGGGAGAGGAAGACCAGTGGAGGAGATGAGGAGGAGAACACATGAGACCCAGAGCTTCAGGATGGCTGAGAAACTTGATCTAATGTTAGATGCCAGAGTAAGGAGGAGGAAAGGCTCTCTCCTTCCCCCTCTTCCCTTACCATGCTCTCTTTCCTTGTCAATCTACTTTTGTACCTCTAACTTCATTGTATGACAACACTAAATAGTTCCAATGAGAAAATCCATATGACAGTGCTTTGTGAACTATAAAGCCCTGATGATGACAGTAAAAATAAAGAATAGCAATTTTTTTTGAGTCCAGGTCTCACTCTGTTGTCCATGCTGGCATATAGTGGCATGATCACAGCTCACAGCAGTGTCAACCTCCTGAACTCAGGCAATCCTCCTGTGTCAGCCTCCAGAGTAGCTGGGACTACAGGTCCATGCCACCACACCTGTCTAATGTTTTTATTTTGTGTAGAGACGAGATCATGCTATGTTGCCTAGGCTGTTCTCAAACTCCTGGATTACTAGGATTACAGGCATGAGCCACTGTACCCAGCACTGATGAAAAAATTGAAACTTAGAGAAATTAAGGTTAAGGAGATGTGTGTGTGTGTGTGTGTGTGTGTAGTGTGTGTGTGTGTACGTGTGTGTGTGTGTGTGTGTGTGTGTGAAATGGCAGAGTCAGAATTTGAAGGCTTCTAGCTCCAGAGCCTAAACTAGTAAACATTTTGATATACTGCCTTGCCAAATAAACACCTGTTAAAGTATTTATTTTCAATCTTACGAAATACAAGTAAGTGTGGGTAGAACACAGACACCAGCAGAACTCAGGTTTGATAAACAACAACCACCACCCATAATGGATGAGAACGAATCAATGAAAAGTTGCTTTAAGGGAGCAAAAGGGTAACCAGGCCAAAAGCAGGAACCCTGGCCCCTAACTGCCTCCTTCTCAGGCAGGTTCCCAGAGTGGCCACACTCATCCCAGGTCTACATGAAACTCCCAAAAGTTGGGAGTGCCCATCTCTCCATTTTACTGCTGCAATGGCTCTGTTCTGTTTTCTTACTGTTGCTCTCAGTGATACGCTCTGGCCTTGGAGTGTAACACTGCCCAGCTGATTTCAGGCTTCCTTTCTTCAACCACATTGTCCTCTTGCTGAGGCTGTGCACCCTGAAGGGGATGAGGGTAAGGGGCAGGCAGAGTTACAAGTAATATTCTCCCAATGATATGCTAATCATGCTCTTGGGCTTTCGTGCTCTCCTTACAGTTAAATTTTTATTAAACCCATTTCCTTCATTCCTTTCTTTCTCTGCTTTTTTTTTTTTTTTTTTTTTGAGTGGGAGTCTCATTCTGTCTCCCAGGCTGAAGTGCAGTGACACGCTCACGGTCACCTCAGCCTTGACCTGCTGGAATCAGATGATCCTTCTGCCTCAGCCTTCCAAGTTGCTGGAACCACAGGTGTGCGTCACCACGCCAGGCTAATTTTTTGATTTATTCTAGTGACAAGGTCTCACTGTGTTGCTCAGGCTGGTCTCAAACCCCTGGACTCAGGCAATCTTCTCACCCGCACCTCCCAAAGTGTTAAGATTACAGCCGTGAGCCACCACACCTGGCCTCCTCCATTTCTTAAAGAATTTTGTCAAAGGATTTGGAGAACCTTCTCTCCAGCCTGAGTTAGAGAATATCTGCGTTGTGCTACTCTGTGTCTGACTAAAGAGAATTCCTGCCTGTTAATGGCCAGTTACTGTCCCAGGAATGAGCTAGAACATCTGATGCCTTTCCTTTCTTCAGGAGAGTCCTTCTATCTGGGTCATTACCTAGAGGTTAGGGATAGGGTCTGCCCTGGACTTTCCACTGCTTCCAACATGTCTTTCTACTGACTCCCCAAAATGGACAGTCAAGATTTCATACACATTGAACCCTGGCACCTGTCTCCAACTTGCTCATGGACAGAAAAAAAAGGTCGAAGAGAAAAGTTAAAGAGTAGGCTCTGAGGATGAGGAGGTCAAATGCATCATTCCATTTGGACTCTAGAGTTTTCCTTCTGTTCGTGAATCGCCTTTCTGTTACTGTGGACCAGTTAGAGACCTCAGCCCAGCTAGGGCTACAGTGTGGGGGGCACCCTCGGATGAAGATTTGCTCACCCCATACAGAATAGGATGTATGCCATACAATCCTCTTATTCCTGAGGTGAGTACACTACTAGTTCTCACCCTCTCCTTTCATCTCCATATCTTTCCATGATTGTGAACTACTTAGATAAATTTCTCAAGACTTTTGGCCCAGTTGTGGTATGACCTGATAATCTTGAAGTCTAATTTTGAATTTGACTCTGGTTTACTTTTTGGTTGTCAATTCAGTATTATTTTTATCTAACCTGGGTGTTCACATAGTCCAAATTAACCAGATAATTGCCAACACGCTCTAGGTTATGCTATTTAGAAGTTCATGGGAGATTCAGAAAATGGCCTAAAAACAATCAATCAAGCAAAACCAGTCCAAAAAAAAGCCAATCTGAGTCATCTTGTTTTATTTAAAAACTAACAAATCTACACTTCACTTTATGCTCTTCGAATCCATCATAAACTGTATTTCCAAGACCACTGAATTAGTGTTGAAAAGCTGATCAAGTTACTCCAATTATCTTCAGGATAATCTACTAGTTTAAAGTAAGCATTTAATGTTATACGCCACATAGGCTCAGTTTGTTGAATGGCCACTTTTTTGGGGCAGGGGTGGGGAAGTGGAGTCTCACTCTGTCACCCAGGCTGGAGTGTAGTGGCATGCTCACGTTCACCGCAGCCTTGACCTACTGGGCTCAGGTGATCCTTCTGCTTCAGCCTCCCAAGTAGCTGGAACCACAGGCATGTGCCCCCATACCCAGCTAATTTTTTGATTTACTGTAGAGATGAGGTCTCACCATGTTGCTCAGGCTGGTCTCAAACCCCTGAGCTCAGGTAATCCTGTTGCTTCTGCCTCCCAAAGTTCTGGGATTACAGGCATGAGCCACAGCACCTGGCCAACAAAGGGTTCTTTGGGCTGACCCAAGAAGTAGTACAGTAAGTCCCCTACAAACAAACTTTCAAGGTGCAAACTTCCAAAGATATGAACATGTGTTTGCACGTCCAATCACGTAAGTTAGTTCACATGTCTGGCATACATTGTCACATGCATGCATCCTCTACAAATGGTTGTGCTTTTGTGTACTCTACTGTAGAGTACAGTACAAAGTACAGTAGTACAGTATCTTTATTTCAAGCCCAGGATGTCCAGAAGTGAGCATAAAAGCAGGGGTGATGTAGCTGATACTTTATAGCCAATGTGTTAGTTGGTACCTAGGCTGACTTTGTTAGACTAATGAATAAACTGGACTTATGAATGTGCTCTCAGAACAGAACTTGTTTGTATGTAGGGGACTTACCAGACAATATGAAGAAAAGGGTCTGGGCTTTGAAGGAAGACAAAGCTGGGTCACATCTTGGTGTTCCTACCCATTTCTATATGATCTTGGATCTTGCACCTTCTGAGTACCAGTTTCCTCGTGTGTAAAAATAGTGGGAAAGAGGAGGAAAATATTTTTGTTGTTGTTGTTGTTTTGTTTGTTTGTTTGTTTGTTTTAGTTAGAGTCTCACTCTATTGCCTAGACTGAAGGGCAGTGGCATACTCATGGACACTACAACCTCAGCCTGCTGGGCTCAGGCAATCTTTCTGCCTCAGCCTTCCAAGTAGTTGGAACTACAGGCATGCGCCACCACACCTGGCTACTTTTTTGATTTATTGGCAAGATGAGGTCTCACCAAGTTGCTCAGGCTGGTCTCGAACCTGTGAGCTCAGGCAATCTTCTCACCTTGGCCTCCCAAAGTGCTGGGATTAAGGCGCACCCGGCCGGGAAAATATTTTCTTTTCTTTTCTTTTTTTCTTTTGAGTCAGAGCCTCACTCTGTCACCCAGTCTGGAGTGCAGTGGCATGCTCACAGCCTCCCTAGCGTCGACCTGCTGGGCTTTGGTGATCCTTTCGCCTCAGCCTTCCAAGTAGCCGGAACTACAGGCACGTGCTACCACGCCTGGCTAATTTTTTATTTATTGTAGAGACGAGGTCTCGTCAAGTTGCCCAATCTGGTCTCGAACCCGTGGGCTCAGGCAATCCACTTGCCTTGGCCCCCCAAAGTGCTGGGATTATAGGCTGAGCCACCGAGCCCGGCCCTGAAGAGGGTTTGTAATTTATAGAAGAAACTAAACATGCTTTCACAAAATAGTATGTGTTAACTCCATTGATTGACTAAAGTAAGGGAATTTCCTCCAGAATTTTATAGTTAATGTGCATAAATGTTCATAAATGTGTCTTCTAACCCTCTTCAACTCATGTATAGTAAAAATTACAATGATAAGTTCAAAGGCAGTGGTTTCGGCTTTACGCTTTTCTCTCCCTCGAAAACCAGTCATCTTTCAACATGCAATTCAACGGTCTGACATAAAGCTCACCAAACACTCCAGGCCCCGAATTTCTTTCCGCTTTCAACACTTCTTGTGGTTTTCCACCCTGGCTATTCAGTAAAATCCTTGAGGAAGGTTTAGAAATTTTATGTATCTAAATTCTACCTAGATTTACTAAATTAGTTGGGACATAACCATTTGTAGTTGTAAAAATTTCACAGGTGATTCTAATTCTGGGGATGAGAATCACTGATCAAAACACTAACTGTATTATGGCATAAGCAAAACACAAATTTCTGGAGAATAAAGACTGTACTTCTTTCATTTTGTTTCCCTGGTTTGTGGCGTGTTGCAAGCACTCAGTAAACATATTCATATGGCCAGTTGTGGTGGCTCATGCCTGTAATCCTAGCACTTAGGGTAGTTGAGGCAAGAGGATTGCTTGAGACCAGGAGTTATAAAAAAAGCAATTCTTTCTGGTCAACATCTACCTCTTTTATTTTCTGCATTAAGGGTACCTGATACAATGTTTGACTAGACTGTATCCTAGATTCAATCCTAGTCCGTGACTGACCTGAGAGAGTTCTAACTAGAATGTTTTTCAGAAGTCATCCCATTCCAACTGTGGTGCAACCACAGGAACGTAGACTGAGCCTACTTGATCTTCAACATTCATTTCATTCTTTTTAGTGTTCCTGAGACCCTAAACTAGGGTCATTTTAGGCTTCCCTTTTCTGGATTCCTACTTTACTCAATGCCACCCACCCACACCACTCCTAGCCAGCTTTATCTGCTTACTAATTCATTCACGATGAATATTTTGTGTGCGTGTGTGCGTGAGTCAGAGTCTCACTCCGTCACCCAAGCTGGAGTGCAGTGACATGCTCGCTGCCACTGCAGCCTCGACCTGCTGGGCTCAGGCGATCCTTCCGCATCAACCTTCCAAGCAGCTGGAACTATAGGCAGGGGCCAACATACCTGACTGGTTTTTTGATTTATTGTAGAGATGAGGTCTCACCACGTTGCTCAGGTTGGTCTCGAACCCCTGTGCTCAAGTAATCCTCTCGCCTCTGTCTCCCAAAGTGCTGGGATTACAGGCGTGAGCCACCACACCCAGCTCAGAAAGAATTTAAAATCCAGCTAAGATCCATGAAATGACTGAAAAACAATCATAGCACAACACAGTAATTAACTTACTAGTTCATATTTGTTGAGTGCTTTCTACACACCAGTCTTTACATTAAGCACTTTATGAACATGATATCATTGAAAATGATTACCAAAGAACTAAGTATCACATGTTCTCACTCATAAGCGGACCTTGAACAATTATCGTAATACTATAAGGAAAGGATTGGCAGTAGCAGGAAACTGCCAGTGGGGGGTGGGAGGGTGGGGAGGTGGGATTGGCAGCAATGGGAATTTGCTGGAGGAGGGGGGCACGCCTCATCAGCAAGGGAACCTGCATAATGAACAGGTACCCCTAACCCTGAACTGTACCCCACATCTTTAAAATAAAAAAAATTAAGAGAGAGAAAAAAAAAGAAAATGATTACTATCACCCTTGATGAAGAAATGTAGGCTTGGAGAAAGTGAATGCCTTATTCAAGGTTATATAGCCAATAAGTGTTGGAAACCAGATTTGGACCCAGGTTTGGTTAAGTCCAGAACTTATACATTTGTGCACTATACCAGATAGCCTCCATGCTCAAATCTCTTACACATAACCCATGGACCAAGTGATTACCCAAAATCAAATGGTAAACTTTGCCATGTCCTCAAGAATTAAAATCTTTCCATGGCTCTTCACTGCTTTACAGAATGTGTTAAAAAATTGAGTATCGCCGGACTCGGTGGCTCAGCCTGTAATGCCGCGCCTTGGGAGGCTGAGGTGAGTGGATTGCCTGAGCCCGCAGGTTCGAGACCCTCCTAGGCAGGCGAAACCTCATCTCTACAATAAATCAAAAAAATTAGCCAGGCGTGGTAGTGCGCGCCTGTAATTCCGGCTACTCGGAAGGCTGAGGCGGAAGGATCGCCGGAGCCCAGCAGGTCGAGGCTGCGGCGGCCGGGAGC
>CAUYQG010101233.1:0-11914 GCA_963574415.1 Tarsius wallacei | reverse complement strand
ATAAATCAAAAAAATCAGCCGGGCGTGGTAGCGCGCGCCTGTAGTTCCAGCTACTTGGAAGGCTGAGGCGGAAGGATCGCCGGAGCCCAGCAGGCCGAGGCTGCGGTGGCCGGGAGTGGCCACTGCACTCCAGTCTGGGCGAGGGAGTGAGACTCCGACTCAAAGAAAAAAAAAAAAAAAAAGCAATGAGGAAACAGATTCAGAGAAGAAGCTAAGTAACGTGGTCTAAACTTAGCATAGTAAGGATGTGAATCCAGTACTGTTAAACTTAAGGGCCAAACCCTTTAATTTAGGATACTTGAAAAATTAAGCAGGACATATTTTGAATATCTCTTGGGAACTTCTCATTGGATATTAAATTTCAACATGGTAGGCATATTATTTTATACTTGAGTTATATTTAAATAAGGCACTTGTAAATTGTCCAGTTAAAATTATTTATTTTAGAAAAAAATATATTTGCCCTGTGAATAGCATTCTTATTTTGACAGATAGCCTCTTGCTCTTAATAGAACGTTGAACATGATATATTTGAGAGAATTCTGCAAAGAGATGAAAGAATGCCCAAGTTTCATCTTTCTAAGCCAAATTTTGGACTTGGCCTCCATAGCCATGCTAGTGGTGGACAGTGTATTATTTAGCAAAGGAAATAGAAGACCTTCCTTTGGTTACCCACTTCCATACAGATTTTTAGACTGATATAGTTGACTAAATTTATTTTTAAGTGAACAGTTCAATAACCAAGAAGTAAAATGGAGTAGGTTGAAAAATTGTCCTTCTGCCGGTGTTTCGGGTTAGATTGTTTCTGGGCCCACTCCTGACTTCTCCTACGACTTCAGAAAGACTCTGAGTCTTTATTGTTACTTGGATTTTTGTTGTCTGCCTTGTACTCCCCATAAAGGTACTGAAACCTTTAAAGCATTTGGGCAGGGGGAATGGGTGAGGATCCAGTTTTATTTAAGACTCTCGAGACTCATCAATAGTCTCTGTTCCCGTGAGGGAGAAATGAAAGGCAAGGCTTATATCAGCCTGGTCTCCTCACTTACTTAGGAATCACTATGTTCCAAGGTCATAGTAACTCTCTGAACCCATTTTGGAGGGCAATATGTCAGAAATACAGTGGAAATTGCTCTTTAACTGGACGTGAGTCTCATTTTAAGTGCCACTGTTTATATTCTTTATGTCCTGCCTTTGTTTTTATATTGAGTATGTTTCACCTTGTAAAGATCAAGAAGAACATGTTCTAGCTTTTAAATGTGAGGATTGAATTATTAATAAGTTTTTTGTATAAAAATGATCTCCCATTTCTTTTACGAAAAGCAGTACATTCTCACAGACTTTGGGCCTCACTGAAAATCAAGTGTCATTTAAAGTTTTTCACTAATTCAGCATTTAAAGCTTTTTATTTCCTCCTTGATTTATGTCACAGCTGTTTCTTGAGTAGAGAAAATGCAAGAACTACATACAATCTAATTAGATTACATTCTTTATGTGTCTCTAGCATTTAGTGGAGGCTGCTAATCAAATCTTGGTATATTTTCTATTCATTTTTTAAAAATTTATTTCGTAAGTCAAGATGGCTATAATTAAGGTGCATTGCCCCTACCACATTTATTGTAATGATCTTTTCATGTCCTTTTGTTTCATACTGTGTGGTACATTCATTAAGGGTAGCATTGTGCCATCTGACATCAGACCTTAGGCACTTCCAGTGTGCTTATGATGTTGGCTATAGTTACCTTCAACTACTAAGACTTGTACGTAAACCAGTGATGCTCCATCATGCTAATTCACTCTTGTTCAATTTCACATTCTTGTTTAACCCCCCAAATGTAACTTACCTTTTGAAGAAATTGATTCGTAATATTTTAAAGAAATGCAGTATAGGTGACTGAGTCTAGGATAAAAGAGATACCTTGTTGTTTAGGTGATATTCTTGACATTGCCAACACATTTCACCTCTCCTCCCTATCTATCCCTCTCTGTCTCTCTCTCTTTCTCTGTCTCTCTCTGGCTAGCTTTTCTTCTCTTCACCTTTGATTTTACTTCCTCTTTCCTATCTTCTTCAAGGCTTCTCTAATATTAACATATTTAGTAATTTGCCCACTATTGATATCTACTTTTTGATTACCTGGTATTTCAAAGTACTTCTATCCTGAAATTATTTCCTATGTACAAACTGCCATGCAAAACAAGTTAATAAATGGCTCACCTTGTGGTGGTTAATGGAAGATTTGTGATAATAAGTAGCCTCTCTTTCAAGTGAAAGAAAAATTTTGTGTAAAATTAATTTAAATTTTGTGTAAAATTAATTTAAATTATATATATAAGATTATTAAGACTTTGGGGACAGTTTTTTATTTATTTAGTTGTTTGAGTTTTAGTGGCAGAAATATATTCTTAGTGAGCATGATTGTTTTGGGCCTTATAATGGGAAATCAGATGAACTTAAGGAAAATTGACTAAGTATGGAAAAATTGCATAATAGGAAAAAATTTTCATCTACAAAGATGTATGATAGTTGCCTTTTCTCCCGTATGTCTATACGGCTAGAGATTATTCTTGGTGTTTTTTTAAAATTGGAGTTTTTTTAAATGAGTATCTAAGGGTGCAGAATGGATTGGGGAATTTAAAAAGGCACACACTGCATAGCAAAATATAGTAAAAGAACAGAAATTACAGAATCATATAAAAAAAACCCTAGTTGCTATGATAACAAATTTAAATGACCTTAAATAGCAGAATAAGCTACCTGTTCTTTTAATACCTTGATATTGATTGCAACCTCTATCAATCTTTTTTTAAATAATGGAGTTCTAAAATGATCATTTGCATATGTGTGAGTATATAAAATAAATATAAATATATGTATTCTGGTATGTGTAAAAAATAAGGCAACATAAAAATGATGCACTCAAATATTTTTAACAATATGAAGTTTCACTTTCTTTCAAGACTAAAGACAGCATATATTTTCTCATTGCCTAAGTTTATATAAAAAGTCAAATAAAAATGTGGCAATCCACTAGAAGGAGCAAGAAAATGGAACTATATATACATTTTATAATCAATTCAGGATGTGTTATATAGGTACTGGTGATTATAGGAGCTTTTAGACTATAAATTATAAGATGTTGCTATTTTTTCTTTTAAAATTTAATGTCTACAGAGCCAGTGGATCAGATATCCAAGATGGGTAATTACTGGCATTGTGCTTCAGGCTTTAGACCTAACAAGTAAAAATGAAAAGCATGTGGATGTGATTAAAGAACAAAGAAACAAAGAGATGGAGTACAACCAGTTCAGAAAGTAATGAACAGTTGGTTTGCCCTAATTATAGCCATCTTGATTTTTCTTTTTTCTTTAGTATGTATCAATTAGAAGTTTGGTGGAAAATTAAATCTTTAGCCTAATTATAGAAATAAATTCATTGCAGACATCCTAAGGTGACTTTATGCTTTCCTTAAACTCAAATCTTAAGTCAGTTACAGTTTGTATTGGCCACAAGTCTGTCCTTTGATTTAGGATAACAGTTCACTTTTAATTTTTTTAACATTGAATACCTTATGTCTACCATCATCTAAATGAGGATAGATGTTGATCAAAATGAGAAAATTAGGTCAATGTCAAACATTCAACTAATTAACAGAAGTTTTACACTTGGATTAGATTGAGTTGTACAATTGCAGTGTGGCTGAATCTCAGAAAATGATAGGACATTTATGTATAACTATAACGAATTTGCAGATTGTTTATTGTTGCAGGTCAAGCACTAAAATAAAGCCTAAGTTTTGAACCCCACTTTTTCATAAGTCTTTTCATAGATAATATGTTATGACAATAGGTGATTCTCTTTTTATAATGGAAATTGATTAACTAATATTCTAGAGTACTTTATTGCTTTCTCTTCGTTACTACTTTTTCCACTTTTTGAGTGTCTTTATTCTATATTCATCTTATATAGGAAGTTGAGTGCAGTTTTATAAGCTATTTAGAAAGTGACTTTATTGACAGAAGCATGCTGCATGATCTTTTTGGTAAGAAACATGATTTTTTATTGTTATTTGAGAATCATTAAACACAGATATATGAGTAATTATGAAGCAAAGAGTCACAGTTTTCAGTGGCAAAGGTCTGTTGACACATATGGTTTTATATGTCGCAAATTTGATGGCCTTTTCTATGTTAATTTTTCTTTATATTTTTATGAGTCCTAAAGCAGTTGTCTCCCTCACCCCATATCCCAACACATACATTCCCCTCTCTCCCCCCTCCCTCCCCCATACACACTAGCTGAAACTTTAAAACAGAAACATATACCGTCTGTACCTACTGAGTTCTGGTCATTCTAAGTAAATTGGGATATAAAGAAACAAGGTCAGTTTAAAACTGTAAGTTCCTAAGTATTTTGTGTTTCCATTGCTTCTTTCCTGTCTAGCACTAGCAGTTTTAGACTGATTAACAAAATGTTGTAAGCTTGAGGAACAGCAGGAAAGGTTACAGGGGATTGATAATATTATTTTGAAGTATGAAGCATGTTTTTAATCATGTCAGAATCCCCAGAATTAAACACAGAAATTAGAATAGAGGTGACACCTGTATTTTCACTCTAAACCATTTTTTTCATACTGCCAGAGCTTTTTTCTACTAAAGCAAAAATTTCATCAAAACTTTTAGTCTTTTGAATCCATGTTTACTCTGCATTCATTATAGTAGGATCTCTTTTTTTTTTTTTTTTTTTGAGTTGGAGTCTCACTTTGTCACCCAGACTGGAGTGCAGTGGCCGCTCCCGGCCACCGCAGCCTCGACCTGCTGGGCTCTGGCGATCCTTCCGCTGCACCCTTCCAGTAGCTGGAACTACAGGCATGCGTTACCACACCCGACTGACTTTTTGATTTATTGTAGAGATGAGGTCTTGCCAAGTTGCCCAGGCGGGTCTCGAACTCGCGGGCTCAGGCAATCCACTCACCTCGGCCTCCCAAAGCGCGGGATTACAGGCTGAGCCACCGAGCCCAGCCATAGTAGGATCTCTTAAGTAGAGCACATTAGAATTGCCCAGAAGCTTCTAAGCCATGCACGTATCTGGAACCCATCATCCGAAAATCTGAGTTTTAGGAAAGAGGCAAGTGTGTTTGACAAAACCTTTCCTTGCTCATGGATTCAGATCCCTCTTTGTGTCATGTTCCAATAAACCTCTCTCACCCTGTGTCATGTCATTTCTTCCTGTCATCCTCTGCTCTGCTCTAGCCATGTCAAAGATACATATTATACAAATACTTAACTTTACTTTATTCCTATATGCTTTTATGCATGCTGTTCCTTCTGCCTCAAATACCTTTTACTCTCCTCCTCACCCTCCCTTTTTCTCCACGCCAGGTTGTCTATCTGTCAAAAAATGACTTACCTTCCTAGATTTTCCTGTAATGGCAAATCTTTTCTTACTCCCCCAGGTAAAAATAGTCGCTCTATCTTTTGTTTTTAGCATTTACATTGATGGTTTTTTAACTGTTCATCTCTCTCATGAAACCGACAGTTCAATGAAATCATGTAGTTTATCTTGTTCGTGTTTGTGTTAAATGAACACATGGATGAATAATAAAGTGAAAACTTTGTTAGGAATTCAAATGTAAAATACTTTTAGGAACATTGTTTTTAAAGACAGTATTAAGTTGAGGTTCATGACCAATCACTAAGGCTTACATTGATACACACATGTTTTTATTTGTCTTGCTATGTGTTCCCATCAAAACTTACATGCTATAGGTATTTATTTTTCCCTCCTTTTTTTTTCTTTGTGCCTACAGACGAAATCTCACAAAACTGTCCCTTATCTTCAGTCACATGCTGGCAGAAATCAAAGCAATCTTTCCCAATGGTCAGTTCCAGGGAGATAACTTTCGAATCACAAAAGCAGATGCTGCTGAATTCTGGAGAAAGTTTTTTGGAGACAAGTAAGTAAAAATCATTTTTGTAGTTTGAATCATTTTTAATGGGTTACCGAATCCTGCCTCCAATTGCATGTGGTACAGATTTTACTTGAGTATTTTGAGAATGTATTTGAGTGTTTTTGATAAGTGTTTTGATTGGTAATTTTTCTGGTGTAGCCACCAGCCACCAAAAGTATGCCTCAAATGGAATAGGGTTTTATTATCACAAAGTAAGTATCAGATTTTTCGATGTTATTTTATGGTCATTCATTGGACTAATTTGCTCTGAGAAGTGGAGGTGTGTAAAATAGAGTCTTTATACATGAGTAGCCCATAACTTTTAACATAGTACATACCTAAGACAAATATGCAAATGAAAGCTAGAAGGGAATAGATACTTTATAGCGTAAGTAATTGGCTCTCATAATCAAGAGTTACAGTTGCTTCAGAATTGCAGCAATCAGAGGCTGCTTCCTAGAGGAGGTGATATGTTAAGCTTGGTTAAGATCTGAAAATGAGGTGGGAAAAGGCCCTGGCACCTTGATCCAGCTTTCTTTGTTTTACTGGACAGGTGTTATACATGTGTGAACATGATATGAGGATAATATCACAAAGCTGCAGCATATTGCCAGGTAGCCAGATAAAGATGTCTTCCTAGGTATGTCCTACCCAGGCATGAATTCTGATGAGCTTGGTTAGTAATAGGAATTAAACGTCTAAAGTCAGCATAACATACATAAAACCTGCAAAAAAAAGTGTGAGAAATCTTTCCATAAGGTGACCAAGAACTGAGCATCAGAAGGCAAGTGGTTTTCTCAAGACTCTTTTAAGATCCCTTTTAATGAGATTGTACCCTCAGAATGTCCTAGATTGTGGGCAAAGCCCTAACTGAATACTAAGGAGGAAGAGTGATTAATTACAGATTGTTGTTTTAACCTTGTATTATATTTATCCCTTAACCAAAGAAATTAGATAAGAAAAAATGTTGGTATACACTTTTGATGGTTTCAGTGCTTTGATACTGGCGAACTGCAATATTGGTTTTCCTTTTTTTTTTCTTTAAAAAGCACTATGTTTGGAATATACTTACATAGCATAATGCACATTTTATTAAATTCATAATTTTTTAGCTTCAAAAATACTACAGCTTATCTCCTACTTTTTATGATGTGTTCTGAATTATTCTTAGGCACTAAAGGAGAAAATACTGACTGTCTTTGGCATACATGGACATTCGGTGTTCTAGAAATCTAGCTATTTGTGATGTTCCTATGTCCACTCAGAAACGAGGAATTTTTTAAAAAGTTCATCCTCATCTGAATTAGACTAACAGCCAAGTATACCAGCTAAATATTTGTGAAGTGTAGAAAGCAGAAACGTCCTGCCAAGTGCAGGGTGTAAGACCTGAGAGGTTTCCTGTAGTTGCAGGTCATATGTTAACACTGTAAGCCTAGTGCAAATAGTTGGTAACCTTCAAAATAATCTTTCTTTTAAACTTTTTAGAAAATATATAGGACACTTTGTGGCATTTCTTTTTGAAAATTTTGATGAGTTGCAAGATTGTTTACTTGTCATAAGGTCAGTAAAAAAACGGAAAGATTGGTCACATATTTTTTTAGGAGGGGAGTTTGCTAGCACCTCAAGCCACAGAGAATTATGCATTTGAGACATCTTTATTTCCCTTTATTTATAACCACAGACTTCAAGGGTCTGAAATTTCTGTTTAACTGCTTTATGAGTGAAATCACTACTACATCAAATGGGGGATTCTTGCAATACCAATTAAACACTTTCTCTACCTTCTTCTTTTTTTTTGAGTTGGAGTCTCACTGTTGCCCATGCTGGAGTGCAGTGGCACGCTCACAGTCCCCACAGCCTTGACCTGCTGGACTTGCGTGATCCTTCTGCCTCAGCCTTCCCAGTAGCTGGAACCACAGATGTGTGCCACCACGCCTGGCTACTTTTTAAATTCAGTGTTTTAATGTAGAGACGAGGTCTTGACAAGTTGCCCAGGCTTGTCTTGAACCCCTGGGTTCAGGCAATCCTCTCTCCTCATTCTCCCCAAATTCTGGGATTACAGGAATGAGCCACCATGCCCGGTCTTCTCTCTACCTTCCAAATCCTTTTATCTTTGTCTTCTGTTTTCACTTGCTTGAGAAAGCGGCTTAATTTTGTCTTTAGCATTGTTATTTTGTGGATGAGAATCAAATTTCAAGCTCCTTCTGGAACTTATACATATTACTATAGTCATCCAAATTAATGATTCCTTTATTAGATAATTGGAGAAACTGTCTTTGTATTCTTCATGGGTTTTCAACTTGTAGTTCCACAATATTTTATTGAATGAATGAACACACAGGCATGAATGTTGTAGCCTTTCAAAGGGCTGCTGAATTCTTTAGTTTTTATTATGCTCTAGTATTAGTTTGTATTTTCCCAAAGTACATGCCTGTGGAAGCATGCCTGGCAATTATCTCATCACACATTGAGACCAAGTAAGAATGCTCACCTCTTGGCTGAGCCTATGTACGTTCTATAAAATGAGACCAATACCAAAGGGAATCTTCACACTCTGGAATAGTATATTATAATCTAGAAATTTTGAGTGTGATCCTCAAAAAAATATATTACTGGCAGTTAAAAAAATGTATACTAATGTATAGAACTCTGGGGAGCAGTTGTTAGGTAGCAGCTCCTGGGTTACTAGTGCTAAGTACTTCTTGACATTGAGGAGATTTAGCCATACATTTCCAAACAAATTATAATTCAGCAAGAACCATGCATTCCAGCTCTTGAGTCTTCTTATGGGTACTCTCCTCCCCATACTTAACTTTAGTTCAAATTCTCTTTTTCAAGTTCAGGCTCAAGTTTAGACTCTTCCCTGGATTACTGCAACACCCCTCTGATTGGTCTTCCTATCCTCAGTAACAGCCTATCCAATTGTGCTTAGTGAGTTCAGTAAGCTCTCTAAAAAAAGCAGAGCTAATGATTCCATTCTTTTGCTTGAAATCCTTCCATGAATATTGATTCCGGGTTAATGTCTGAATTCCATCAACATGACAAGTTTTAGGAACTGCTTTTTCTAGATTTATTTATTTATTTATTCACTTATTTATTCATTTTTGTGTGTACATATCTGTTGCTCAGCTAATCTGCTGAGCTACTGAACTACTCAACATTCTACTCAATTTTCTAATGTACTTCTTGTTTTCTGCCCCTCATTATCTTTGTTTCCCTGTGTTGTGCCCACTGCTTGGGTAGCTAATCACATATGACCTACCCAGTACTGCCACGTTGGAAGTTCCTGGTCTACCCTTATCTAAAGCGGATATCCTTACTCTGTGCTGCCTGGTACCTGGACCCACATCTATCGTAATAGATTACAGTGAACTGCTGGCATGTCCCCATTTCCCAATTGAGAGGTTTCCAGTAGACTAGAAAGCTTTGAAGGCAGAGACCATATCTTACTATATTTGTTTTGAGTCTGGTGTAATTCCTGGAATTTGTAGACACTAATAATTGTTAACAGACTGTATGAATAATTGGATGGATGAATGATGTCTATCCTCTGCTTTCAGTTTATAATAACTTTAGTGTCTGTAAATTGATTTCTTTTTAAATCCTCAATTCCTTCGTCTGTTCCCTAGATATCTTTCTTCCCCATTTCTTTTCTTCTATCTCAGAATTTTGACACCTTTCTTCGAGCTCAGTTTAGACATCTCTCTTTCTGGGGTTTTCTCACTCATATACACCTTCTCACATGGTCAGTGTTAATTACTACATTTTTTGTGTCCCTGTTATATTTTAGACACGTTTATATTATTGAATGTGTGTTTCTATGTAGATCTTTCCTGCTTGATTGTGAGGCTCAATTAAAATGACTTCTTCAATGAATTTTAAAATCTAAATACTGGTGAAAAACAGACTCATTTATTAGAGTTATCCGGTGTTATACTCTGTGTTCAATGCTTTTATAAATGCTACCTTCATTTTCAATATAATCTTTAAACTGTTCTTTAAATGGTTACGGAATAAATCTTTTGGGTACTGTATATATTACAGTTACTCAGGGGTTGTTGGTTGAATGTATTAGTACATGATGTAGTATTTCTACTAATTAAGCTGTCTCTGTCTTTTCCTTGTGTTCTATTCTTCAGTCAAGTTGGCTTATTTGATTTTTTTCTGACACATCAGCAATTTTAGGTTTCTTTGTCTTTGCTCATATTGCTCCTTCCACTTGAAGACTTTCATAATCTCTGGCATAAAAATTATTACCAGTTCCTCAAAGTTCATTTTGCTCATGATTTTTCTTCTTCTTTTTCTTTCTAGATCTCTTCTGGAACTCCTCTGAGCTCTTGCTCATCTTCTGCATTTACTGTTTTTTATTGTTTTATTAAAACTACTTGTCTGGTTATCATACTTCTCTTTAGACTATCTGCTCCATGAAATCAGGCTTATTTATTCACCTTCGTGTTTTTGAAGTAGCTTGGTGTCTCATGTATAGGGTTTCAGGAACTAGTGTACAGTTAATTCAGATGAGTTGTGAAGTAGAACGGTGTGTATGAGCATGTGTGTGCATGAAGTAGAAAGATGACAAGACAGGACCGAGCCTGCTTGATTATTTGATTGGAGACCACATGCTTTGGGTAGCCATGCAGGGCTAGAGCCAGATTGTCTGTACAGGTTCTGACTGCAACATTTACTTAGCTTTATGACAGTGGGGAAGTAGCTTGGGTTTTCTGTGCATTTGTTTCCTCATTTATAAAGTTTGGATAATACTAATAATAACGTACTGTCTAGGGTTGTTATGAAGGTTACAAGAGCCAAAACTTACCTGGCACATAAAACTATGTCTGGCACATAGTGTTATGGAGCAGTTGACTTTCAACCTTTAATCTTGCTCCCAATGCTGTCGGTATATTTATTAATTATTAATTCTGTAATTACTATTTGACTTTATATTATGGAGGTTCCATGCTCTGTAGTGATTTAAAGCAAAAAAAAAAAAAAGTGAAAATAAAGAAAGTGTTCTGTATTATGTATATCCTTAGATAAAAGTAAGATTGAAGAAAAGTCTTGCTCACCGTAGGGGAAATAATGATCTATTTATAGCTTAATGTATTGCTTCTGCCATTGATTTCCTGGGGAAATGGTATGGACCCTTGTAGGCTTCCTGTCTTTTTCTTTCATTTTTAATAAGAAACAAAGAAAAATGATTTATCTTTCCACTGAGTGAGATGATATGTTTTTGGCATATTAACTAGGTCAATTTTTCCTTTCATTTAATAAAAAAAACCTAATTATATTGAAGAAGTGGGTACACAATGGAAATGAGGGACTTTTACAATGTACTTGTACAGCAGTATTCTAGAAAGAAAGAATAAAGAACTAAAATAGAACTCAAAGAATTGCTGGTTAATATTTTTACTAGTTAGCCACCTCCCATTGCTGCCTGTTTAAGAAAAATCACAGTAGCTTAATATCAGTAAGAAAAATAAAAACTTACATATTTATTGGAAGCCTGTTTTGTCCAACTCATTATAACAAAATCCTAGATACAAAAAACAAGTAAGATGTCAAATTGTCCTTTCTTCTACCCATATGTATTTTATTTGAACAAGACAGGGTATACAAAGATGATAAATATAAACCCTAAAATCAGTTCTGTACCATTAGAAAACTACCTAAGGAATGTCCAAACAGTAAGTGAATTTATTAGTACAGGCAATACCTTGGAGATACTGTTGATTCCGTTCCAGGCCACTACAATAAAGCAAGCATCGCAAAAGCAAGTCACATGAATTTTTTTGTTTCCCAGTGCATATAAACATTATGTTTACACTGGAGCCTATTAATGATGCAATGGCATTATGTCTAAAGAATGTATATAATTTAATTTTTAAATGTTTTATTGCTAAAAAAAACGATGACCATCTGAGCCTTCAGTGAATCACAATCTTTTTGCTAGTAGAAGGTCTTGCCTCAGT